>JANAVB010021798.1:2897128-3043116 GCA_029216955.1 Iris pallida
ACACTAGGTGTTTGGTATTTTGTCATGAGAGAAAATTGGTGTGGGGTGTTTGGGTAGTCATGAGAGTGGCCACATGAATTTGGTTAAGGGTTTGATCAAGTTAGGTCAGGTTTGGTCATAATTACAATTTTTGGGTTATTTATAATCATTGGTAAAATATGAGCATACGGGAGATCAATTGAGTGGCACGTACATAGTAGACTCAAAATGGGTCAATACCATATATTGGGTCGACTAGGTTGGATCGATGTCGAGCCCTGAATTAAATTGTAAGTCAGGTCACATTCTACGGTAGATAATTAATTGGCCTAAATTGACCCAAAAGTTGTGCAAAACAAATGAATCACAAGATGGTGCGTCTGAGTGGGACACAAAGACCATTGGTATAGGATTTCTCGAATAGATCATGTAGGAACGAAATTGTAAAGCACAATACTCTAGAGGGGGGTGAATAGAGTAGGCAGCGGAAAATTGCTAATAAAAAATGTTAGCAGCAAGATCATAGAATAATAATCACAACTAGGTAAAGTAAAGGCAGAGATAAGAAAGCAAACGCAAAGACAGCGATGTATACTGGTTTTTCTCTGTTGAGGACTAATCCAGTTGGTAGAACTCTTGCTACCAGTTAAATCCACTATTGGCAAACCGCAAGTTTTCTTATGAAGTCCTTGCAACTTCTACAACGCGAGCTTTGATACGAAGAACTCGTCCAACTTCAAATGTGAAGAGGTATTCTTCAATCAATCCTTCTGATTACAATCTTTCAGAAACTTCTAGACCGTACCGCACTGGCAAATCGACTAGAGGATTGTAACTGGCTTGGGATCTGAAAATTAAAGCTCAAGAAAAACTCTTTGGAAGACTGAAAGCTTTAGATAGAGAGAAGATTGAAAGTGAATGAGTGAGTTGAAATGATCGAAATCCTTCTCTATTTATAGGAATTCCAAAGACAGAATTCTGGCAGAATTCGGGCAGAATTCGGATAGAACTCGATAAGAAAATCTCGGTCAAATCCGCAACTGCAGGAGGACCAAGTTCCAGAGAATTCAAAAATCAAACGACCACCAATCGAACTCTGGCCGAACTCTGGCCGAACTCTGTCAGGGTTAGGTTAGGGTTTTAAAATCAATTTTTGGGGATTTTTGAAAACCTTTTTGAAAACCTTTTTGAAGCTTTTGTTTAAAAGAATGTTTTTCAAAACAAAGGATATTTTAAAAGTATTTTGAAAATATTTTGGAATAGCCTATTTGCCAGTACGACTCGGTGTACAACGTATTCCTAGACTCAATAAAATAAAAAATACATTGCTTAAAGGAAATACAGACTCGAGCAGGCAAACATAGCTTCGGTCTTGAACTGTGTAGATAGTTGTCTTTGTTCATGTCCAAGAGTCCGATACATCTTGACTAGCTTCAAATATCCAGACAGGGTTTGATCAATTATTAAAATCAGGTTGACCATATGACCAATGGGCCAACAATCTCTCCCATTTTGATAATTGACAAACTATGAATGATATAACATTTAAGCTTGAAATAAAATTAAAAACATAGTACATGTCCTGCATTTTCTCAAACGAACTCAAATGAAATGTTAGATCTCAATTTCTCCCCCGTTGTCATTTAGCAAAATAATTGCAAAAGAAGAAAAACTCCACCGCAATCAATGCATAAATAACAAACAGTGAAGAAACACAAGAAAATACATATGATAAATAATAGTAAAGAAAATTTGAATAACATCACAGGCATGTATTTGTACTCAGGCAGTTTATAATAAACAAAAACTTATGTCACAGGCAATTTATAGTAGAGAAGCAGATAAAGAAATGCTAACCATAAACTATGAAATCCATAAAGATAATGATAAAGATGTTCAGATAACATCAATAAACTCAAATCCAGTACAAGTCCTCAAAAATACTGATAATAAAGTCTGATAAAAGATAAACTTGGAATGTCGGAGCATTTCCAAGTGTACAGTAGATAATGTCTAAGTCTCATATCAACTAACATATCAAAACTCCTCCTCCTCATCATCATCATCAGTATGATGACCAGCATGTCCAGAAGGACCAACGCCAGAAGTACCCGTGCCAGAAGGGTAAGGAGGAGCGCCAGTATAAAACTCACCAACATAATCACGAGGAGGAGCACGGTCAGAACGGTACCAATCATATGCGTTACCGGGCTGGAAGTAGGCATGAACAGCCTCATCCTCACAGCGGTAACCAGAGAAAGCTGGATCTCTAGGGATGGAACCGGCTGAATGTCCAGTCTGGGCGAAACGAAGATCAGCTAATGAATTTGCAATCGCCTGATAACGGGTGACGTCGCAGAACTCACGCTCGCGAGCCATGTCCGTCAACGAGACGTACAAATCTGAAAGGTGCTGGTGTATGCCCTCAAATGTCATAGCATACTGCTGAGGAGGTGGAAGAGGTGGAGCAGTAGCAGGAGCAGGAGGAGGAGCAGATGCAGTCATACTGCGACGAGATAACTTGAGAACCTTGGGCTCAGGGTCTTGAGCACAAGTAGATAAGTCGATGTCGAAACGCTGGAAGATGCGTGGAAGAATCATCGCATAAGAGAGATTTCTATCTCTTGTACGACAACGTCCCATCATCTGAATAATGGTCTTAGGGGCAGAAAATGGAATCCCCTTAAGAATGTGATACATAGCAGATAATTCAAGAGACGTGACATCATCCTTCGAAGTAGATTTTGGAAGGAGAGTAGAATAAATGATACGGTGCAATTCATAATTAAACAAGTTCAGGTTGTTTGCCTTGAACTTTCCAGAGCAAACTCTATCAGGTGCACAAAGTTCAGCTTTAAAACTTGTAAGTGTCGTGCCTTCGGGGAAATCAAACTCAGTGATGTCAACAAGCGGTTCACCTTCGTTGGGAATACCAAGGATCTCTGCTAAGAGAACATCATTGAAATTGATATCTAATCCTCCAACACGTATGCTTACATCAAAAGTGTTTAATATGATATTGCAGTAAAACAGTCTAATGGCATTAGTTGCTACGGGAAAACAGAGTTTAACAAAATGCTGTAACCCTAATGCCTCAAAGAAATGGCGATGATCAGGAAATACAGTTCACTTGATGGGTGCGCCTGTGCATATGGATCTCATGGAGAAGTCTCCATACCACAGTAAGGCTTGGTCTAGGGTTTGAAAGTAAGACCCGTCGAACGTGCCGTCGCTAAATTGGACTGGCGAAAATAAGGAATTAGTCGGTGGATCCGAAGATGAACCTTCCTCACTTGGGTTGGTTGTCTTCTTCCTCTTAAAGGGGTTGAATACCTTAGGTGCCATTTGTGCAAATAGAAGTAAATATGCACTAATTGAAAAGTGGAGAAAGATGGAGTTATACCTTCCGAAATTAAAGTATGTCGAAGAGAACGACGAACTCCGCACGAATCCAAAGTTTGGATTGATTTCACCACTTGGATTAGAAGAAAGGGAGTGGTGAAAAGCTAGGGTTCGGGGCTCCTTCGCGGCTGCTATTGCTGGTATGATGTAGTTTAGAAGTAATAAGGAAGAAAGGCTCTCGGGTTCTGGTATATATAACCTGACACCCTCAACCGAACTCGGGCCAAATTTGGTCCGAAGTCTGGCCGAATTCGCCTGGGTTTGGTTTGAAATACTTTCTTTTTTATTGGCTCATTTCAAATATTTAATTCAAAGATTAGTAATTTCAACCTTCAAATAACATAATTAATATGATTTTATAGATTAAATATCATTACACAACGACTGTTTCAGATTAGCTGTAGGAGTACTGTCCCAGCTGGCGGAGGTTCACCGGGGAACTCTTAAGTACCGCTTCGCTTCAACCGTAGTTGTGGTGACAGACAGACTCTTTATTGGCTTGGCTCTAACACAGTTTTTGCATATTGAAAAAAAATCATATAATAAAATTAATTAATATTATTGACGTCCAAAATTCCTAATTCTCGACGTAAATAATTGAAACGATCTTCTGCTAGAGGTTTTATGAAAATGTCAGCTAATTGATTATCAGTATCTATGTATACAAGGTCAATATCTCCATTTTGATGATGATCTCTAAGAAAATGATGTCTAATCTCGATATATTTTGTACGAGAATGACATACAGGATTCTTAGTCAAATTAATAGTGCTCATGTTATCACAGAAAATGGGAATATGTGTATAAAATAAATTATAGTCTTCCAAGGTTTGTTTCATCCACAAAATCTGAGCACAACAACGTCCTGCAGCGATATACTCAGCCTCTGTTGTTGATAGGGCTACAAAATTTTGCTTTTTACTAAACCATGAGACTAATGCCTTGCCTAAAAAATGACATGTGCCACTGGTACGTTTTCTATCAACTTTGCATCCGGTAAAATCTGTATCCGAATAACCAGTAAGGTCAAAGGACTTAGTTTTGGGATACCACAAGCCAACAGAAGAAGTGCCCTTAAGGTATCGAAAGATATGCTTAACTGCGCACAGATGTGATTCCTTTGGATTAGCTTAAAAATGTGCACACAGGCAAACACTAAACATTATATCTGGACGACTAGCAGTTAAATAAAGTAAACTACCGATCATACCTCGATACTTACGTGTGTCGACCGGCTTGCCTTGTTCATCAATACCAAGCTTTGTTGAAGTTGCCATCGGAGTGCCAATAGGTTTGACATTGTCCAGATCGAACTTCTTTAGCAAATCTTTTGTGTACTTGGCTTGATTTATGAACGTCCCATTGTCAGTTTGTTTGATTTGCAGTCCGAGAAAGAATTTCAGCTCTCCGATCATGCTCATCTCAAACTTATTTTGCATACACTTAGAAAATTCTTGACATAGAGATTCATCAGTAGATCCAAATATGATATTATCTACATAGACTTGTATTAAAAGAAGCTTACCATTAAAGGACTTAATAAAAAGTGTAGTATCAACCTTGCCTTTTGAAAAACCGTTGTCAAGTAGGAAAGAGCTTAGTCGATCATACCAAGCACGAGGGGCTTGTTTCAAACCGTACAAAGATTTTTTAACTTGAAAACATGATCAGAGTTTTTAAAATCTGTGAAACCTAGAGGTTGTGCTACAAAAACTTCTTCTTTTATAAAACCATTTAAAAATGCACTCTTGACATCCATTGAAATAGTTTGAAATCATGAAAACATGCAAATGCACATATCATACGAATGGATTCTAATCTCGCAACTGGAGCATAAGTCTCATCATAGTCGATACCTTCTTCTTGATTGTATCCTTGAGCTACGAGTCGAGCCTTATTATGAGTCACTAAACCATTCTCATTCAGTTTATTTCGGAATACCCAACGGGTGCCAATGACCGGACGATCAATAGGCTTGGGAACAAGTTCCCAAACTTGATTCCATTCAAATTGGTTTAATTTCTCTTGCATAGCATCTATCCAAAAACTATCACTACATACTTTATCAATAGTTTTAGGTTCTAGCTGTAAAATAAATGCAACACTAGAAACAATATCTCTACTGGATGTACGAGTACTTACACCTTTGGTAATGTCACCAATTATCAAATCCTTTGGATGATCAGCTGTAAATTTTAATCTTTTCGGTAGACTCTGAAGGTAGCTGGTTCCTGGATCTTCTCTAGGAGGATCAGCTAGTGTCGAGCTTTGTTGAGAATTAGCTGTTGTTGAGCTTGGTACAGTTGGATCTTTGTCATTGTCAATGATAGTCATTTGATTTAGTTCATCAAAAGTGACGTTGATTGACTCTTCGATGATCATGGTTCGTTTGTTGAAGACTCTGTATCCTTTGTTCTTGGCCGCATAACCTAAAAATATACCTTCATCGGCCTTTTCGTCAAACTTTCCTAAATTATCTTTAGTATTAAGAATAAAGCATTTTCAACCAAATATTCTAAAATATGAAACAGATGGAATTCTATCAAACCATAACTCAAATGGAGTCTTCTTCGATTTGGGTCGAATTAGAACTCTATTGAGAACAAAGCAAGCTGTATTGACAGCTTCAGCCCAAAAATATTTGGGTAGACTAAACTGATTTAACATCACTCTGGCCATTTCGGATAGAGTTCTGTTCTTACGTTCCACAACTCTATTTTGTTGTGGAGTCCTAGGGCAGGAGAACTCGTGTACAAAGCCGTGTGTGTCACAAAATTGCTCAAACTCTGCATTCTTGAATTCGCCACCATGATCGCTTCTTATACGAGTGATCATGTAACCTTTTTCATTCTGAACTTTTTTGCAAAAGGCGACAAATTTGGATAATGTATCATTCTTGCATGTCAAGAAGTATACCCACGTGTATCTAGAGAAATCATCTACAATTACGAAAGCATAAAGCTTACCTCCGAGGCTAGCAACTCTGCTAGGACCAAATAAGTCCATATGAAGCAATTGTAGAGGTCTAGTAGTACATACTGCGTTTACTGACTTGAATGTGGATCTGGTAGCTTTGTTCTTTTCACATTGGCTGTATACCGAATCCTTCTTGAATGTAATGTCTGGTAAACCGCGTAGTAGCTTCTTTATGGATAATCTTGATATTGTGTCCATATTTGCGTGACCGAGTCTCATATGCCACAGATGACTCTCATCGCTTTTAGCCATTAAGCATCTACATTTCTTCCAATAAATAGAAAACATATATGTTGTCTTCCCTGATACCTTTAAAGATAGTACTACCAGTTGAGCTATCAACTATAGTACATTTGTCTTTGCCAAAGTTGATGCCATAACCGTGATCAGCCAAATGACTTACGCTGAGTAGATTATGTTTCAATTCGGTAACGAGACAGACATCTTTAATAACAGGATAGGGAGACTTACCAACATCACCGATACCAATAATATACCCTTTCAAGTTATTACCGAAGGAAACATAGCCTTCCTTCTTTTTCTTCGACAGTGTTGCAAATAGTGTAGCGTCACCGGTCATATGCCGTGAGCAACCGCTATCGAGGGTCCATTTGCTTCTAGCATGTGAAGGGTGTTCCACCTACAAAACAGTTTGTAGATGAAACTTTTGGTACCCATTTCTTGTAGGGTCCTGAAATGTTAGCCTTTGGTATCCAAGCATAAATATTTAAATCAACAAGCTTTCTGATTCTACATGCAGATAAAATATGACCAATGAGGCCACAATAATGACATTTTGCATGTCGAGTGTTAAAAGCTGAGTGGTGTGCATGGTTGGTAGGTTTAGGTTTTCTAGTATAGAAGAAAGCATGCCTATAATCCTGTTTGGGCTTAACCTTTTGGGGTAAAGGTTTGATAGGGTTAGGTCTGACAGTGTTTGGTTTGGGAATGTTCTGATTTTTCGGTAAGTGACACGTGTTAGGATAGGAAGCAGCAGGCTCAGGCTATTTTTCTAACCTAATTTCTAATCTTTTGGAAGTGTCATATAACTTAGTATAATCAGAAGTGAGTGTTTCCATTCTGATTTGTGCACTTTGAAGACTTTTCTTCTCTTTAGAAAGTTCTTCCTTGAGTTGGTCAATCACTTTGTCTTTCTCTTCAAATGACTTGGTAGTCTCGTGTAATAAGAGCTTTATTGAAGAAAGCTCACCAGACTCACTAACATTATTTCTAACCTCAGCTAGTAAGTCGGTAAGTCTACCTATTTCACCTTTGTACTCTTTGAGTACCTCTTAGAGGTCTGATACTTGCTATGCAGTTTCCTGTAATCAGTCATCAGGTCACTGAAGGCATCTCCTAATTGCTCAAAGGTGAAGTCATCATAAGTATCAACTACAGGTTCAGTAGGTACCTGATCGGATGCCATAAAGCATACGTTTGCAGCGTCTTCTGATTGTTCGTCTTCTGAGTCGCTGGCTTCACTTTCATGCCATATGCTGGTATTAGCATATCTCCTAGATGTTGATCTCTTCAGGTTCCCTTTTTCATACCTGTTGCTCTTCTTGCTTGATGATGAGTTTGTGGGACAATCCTTCTTCATGTGTCCCTTCTTCTTGCAGCCGTAGCAGACATCATCATCTTGATACCAGTTGTTGCTGCTGTTGTTTTCTTTGGCTCTTTTCTCATATCTCATGAATCTATTGAATTTCCTTGCTAGAAGTGCTTGATCTTCAGCATCAGATTCACTGCTGTCTGAGTCACCTTCAGCAGTTTTTCTGTGCTGAGCTTTGAAAGCGATCGTCTTCTCCTTTGGTGCAGGTTCTTCAAAATCTTGTAGCTCCAGTTCATGAGTGAGTAGCTTACCCATGAGTACTTCGAGGGACATAGATGTGAGGTCGTTCCCTTCAATGATTGCAGTAGCCTTCGGAATCCAGTTCTTGGTAAGTGCTCGCAGGAGTTTGCGAATCTTTTCATGGTTACTGTACTCTTTGCCTAGGGAGGACGAAGGATTTACAATATCCAAGAATATTTCGAACATTTGAGTAACTGTTTCGTTGGGCTTCATCTTGAACACCTCATACTCTTGAGTAAGTCTGCTGACTTTAGATTCTTTGCCTTGAGTCGTGCCTTCATGTGTGACTTCAAGTAGCTTCCACACTTCATTAGCCGTTGTGCAGATAGACACCCTGTTAAATTCAGTTCTGTCTAAAGCACAAAATAGAGCATTAATAGCACGTGCGTCAAGACTGGCCTTTTTTTTTCCTCCTCTGTATATCTGCTATGGGGGTTTTCAACTAAAACTCTATCAACATTTATACGAGGTGGCTTTTGATAGCCATCAATAACAATATACTATAAATTAAAGTCAAGAGATTTCAAGAAGAAACTCATCCGTGTTTTCCAATAGGTATAGTTTGTACCATCAAACAGTGGAGGTCTGTTTGTGGGCTGGCCTTCACTTGTGAATTTCACAGTTGCCATGTGTTGTGCTATGATCTATATAACAGTTAATAAAATGAATAAATAATTGTACTGTTACCTTGCTTTACCTGTAACACCCGCTCTGATACCAATTGTAGGAACAAAATCGTAAAGCACAATACTCTAGAGGGGGGGGGGGGTGAATAGAGTAGGCAGCAGAAAATTGCTGATAAAAAATGTTAGCAGCAAGATCACAGAACAATAATCACAATTAGGTAAAGTAAAGGCAGAGATAAGAAAGCAAACACAAAGACAGCGATGTATACTGGTTTCCCTCTGTCGAGGACTAATCCAGTCGGTAGAACTCTTGCTACCAGTTGAATCCACTATTGGCAAACCGCAAGTTTTCTTACGAAGTCCTTGCAACTTCTACAACGCGAGCTTTGATACGAAGAACTCGTCCAACTTCAAATGTGAAGAGGTATTCTTTAATCAAGCCTTCTGATTACAATCTTTTAGAAACTTCTAGACCGTACCGCACTGGCAAATCGACTAGAGGATTGTAACTGGCTTGGGATCTGAAAATTAAAGCTCAAGAAAAACTCTTTGGAAGACTGAAAGCTTTAGATAGAGAGAAGATTGAAAGTGAATGAGTGAGTTGAAATGATCGAAATCCTTCTCTATTTATAGGAATTCCAAAGACAGAATTCGGGCAGAATTCGGACAGAACTCGATAAGGAAATCTCGGTCAAATTCGCAACTGCAGGAGGACCAAGTTCCAGAGAATTCAAAAATCAAACGGCCACCAACCGAACTCTGGCCGAACTCTGGCCGAGTTCTGTCAGGGTTAGGTTAGGGTTTTAAAATCAATTTTTGGGGATTTTTGAAAACCTTTTTGAAAACCTTTTTGAAGCTTTTGTTTAAAAGAATGTTTTTCAAAACAAAGGATATTTTTAAAAGTATTTTGAAAACATTTTGGAATAGCCTATTTGCCAGTACAACTCGGTGTACAACGTATTTCTAGACTCAATAAAATAAAAAATATATTGCTTAAAGAAAATACAGACTCGAGCAGGCAAACATAGCTTCGGTCTTGAACAGTGTAGATAGCTGTCTTTGTTCATGTCCAAGAGTCCGATACATCTTGATTAGCTTCAAATATCCATACAGAGTTTGATCAATTATTAAAATCAGGTTGACCATATGACCAATGGGCCAACAGATCATGCATGAGAAGTTGGTCTTGGGAAAATAACTAGTCTGGTTTTCCTAAATAAAAAGCTATGGCAATGTGCATATGAAAATCATAAATAAAAGTGGGAATTGCTCAAATGGTCTAAATTGATCCGGAAGTTGTGTCAGGCTAAAATAGTGCAAGAAAATAAGTTTGAATGGGACATCATATACTAAAATAATGGTAATCTCGTCTACTACAAAACTCATAAAGAAAGTTTCCAGAGATGGACATCTCTGACGCTCCAGAAATCAAAGTCACGGAGAAGAACATTTAATTATCAAAATAAATAAAATAACAATATTTTAAGAAAATAATTCATTTAGAAAAATTAAAAATAAATATAACTTTCAGGGGGCTTACACTAGTAAAGTGTTTTTAGGGCTAAAACTAAATTTTGTCAAAGTATAATTTTTGCTAAAAACTATTTTTGAAAATAGTTAGAAATATTTATAATAATAATACTTTCATCTTGTCCAGAACAGTCTGATTAGCTAGGGTTGACATAATAAGGTCTAATTTTCGCAAAGGAATGTGATATACGATTAGCATGGACAGGATGATAATCGAAATAATTTGATAAATAATATACATACTATTTTCGAAAAATAATTACTTGAACATATATTATGTTAGTTAAAATAGTTTTTAAATACATACTTAAAATATATAAATCATTTTAGGTAAAAATACCCCAAGTTTGTCAAAATAAATTTTTGGTAGAAATCTATATTTTTATTAGTCAAAAGTAAATATTTGAAAAGACTAGGAAATCATTATATATTAAAAAAAATTTGAGAAAATATAAAATCTAGTAAAGTGTTTTTAGGGCTAAAACTAAATTTTGTCAAAGTATAATTTTTGCTAAAAACTATTTTTGAAAATAGTTAGAAATCTTTATAATAATAATACTTTCATAAAATTCCTAAAACAATAATATTAACAAATAATAATTTTACCAACAACAACAATAACAACAACAATAATAATAGTAATAATAATAATAATAATAATAATAATAATAATAATAATAATAATAATAATAATAATAATAGTAATCATAATAATAACAATAATAATAATAATAATAACAATAATAATAATAATAATAATAATAATAATAATAATAATAATAATATTGTATACTTTTTTACTAATAATAAATTTTAATATAATATTTAATAATAAAACTAATAATAAAAATAAAAATTAAATAATATCTGTTGTTCTCTATTATAAACTATTAGGAAAGAGGTGAATAAAGGGAGCAGAAAAAAGAGGGAGAGAGAGAGTTGGAGAGTGACCGGGCGAGAGGGAGAAGAGAAGAACAGGGGAGATCTCACCTGGGTCACGAGCTTGGTGGCGATGCCACTTGGAGTCGCCGGCTACGAACGGCAGAGTGCGGCCACGGCTTAGAGACACGGTGGTCGACATCTGGACACGCCGGGAAGAGGGTTGTCGACACGAGTCGCGGAGTTGGGCTAGACGAGGCAGAGGCACCGGTTGGCTATGGCTTCGCAGAAAATGGCGGTGGATGCTTAGATATGCTGAGCAGATCCGGGTCTGGATGTCGATGGCCGGGCGCCAAAGATAATGAGTAGGACGGTGGTTCATCAGCAAGTCGGATAGCTGGATCCGGTGGAGTGAGGCACGAAGGTGGTCGGCCCCTAGCCGGGACGGCGTACAGAGGTCAGGTAAGAGGTGCTTGGTTTTGGTGATTATGATGAAATTGGTGGTAGGGTTTCGGGTTGCCGAAGGTGGTGGCTGCCGGTCGACAGGGGATACAGTGATAATAGGTGGTGAGGTGGGGTTTTGGTGGGTAGCTTGGCCGGAGTATGGGTGTCTAGGGAGTCGGGCAAGGGGGGCAGAGAGCAGCGTGGTCGGGGAGGGGCGACAACATGGAGGCAAAGCTATTGGGTTGATGGGCTTTGGCGGTATGGTTGGGTTACCGCGGTCGCACTCCGGCAAGATGGCGGCAAGGCCGCACTGCAACTAGGGTTAGTTTTAGGTTCGGAGTTGCTAGGTTGTATCATGCTGGCGTGTCCTACATAACACGGGTGGACAGTAGGTAAAAGCGTGTCTGGAGTATCGGATACGGAAGCAAAATGTATCTGTAAAAATATAATTTAGTGGAAAGACACCCGTGGTCGGACCCAAGGCAGTCAAGGATGACACAGGGGAATAATTGTAGACACAGACACGAAGCACATACAATGGTGGAAATTATCGTGGAGAAAGATTGTGCAAAAAATAATGGAAAGGCTCTCCTATATATAGGGTGGAGGAATCCTAATTAGATAAAGATTAGGACATTTAAAACCCACTAGATAATTCGCTATTTAATTATATCGATTTAAAATAAATTATATCAAATCCAATCCTAATTTAAATTAGATAAATCCAATTTTTCATTTAAACATATTTAAAACTATTTTTAATTAAATCTAATCATAATTTAAATCACCACAATTATTTAAACATTAATAGCAAAAATACTTTCAAAATATCTTTTATAAAAATAATTCTAATAATTTCAAAAATCCAATTTATACTTGAATTTATATTCGTGTACATCACATGCAAGTAGTACATATTATTCACAAAAGAAAATATTATTTTCTAAATTGATATCTATACTTGTAATACAATAAAAGTAGTATTTATATATACTATTAAAAATAAAGGTTTGGCAATCCTCGTGCAATGCTTTCATGGCTTTAAGCAAATAAAAATATTTACCTTATAATATTTTCAAAAAATATACTTAATTTCTATATGAAGAAAATCTATAATAAAACCTTTGTATAAAAACATAATATACTTCACATATACCTATTCACACTCGACATAGAAATACCAAAATAATAAAACAAATACCCAAATAAATTTAATTATATATAAAAAAAATACATAGTAAAATTTTAGGGGATTTACGTCCTATCCAACTTACAATAACTTCATCCTTGAAATTAAGAAATAACTAGGGCTGGTAAGGTTGAAAAGATAGAAGGGTTTCTAAATGCGAAAACACGATCAATTTGAGCGAGGAATCGGAAACGGAATTCAAAGAGGTTATTTGAATAACTGCACTTTTAGAGAACTAGAAGAATAAAATTATGGACATAGTTTAGAAATTGATCGTATACGTGACATCCCAATCAGCATTTAAATTCGATCAATGCCAACATCAATCCTATAAATGAGTAGTCTCCATAACATGTAATAACATCCTCGATCTCAAATTCTCAATATTCAAAATTCAACTTCACGTTGATATCGCACAAGTATCAAGTTCGTGGTTTAACAAAATCGTAAATGCCTTTCGATACTCAACTCTTCATATATCTTCCTTCAAATTTATTTTCCATAAGTCTTTAAATTCATTGAACATGTTTCCTTTTCTTCTTTACTCCATTTGAGATTTACTCACAAAATTTAGATGTCAAAAATACACATATAAATCCGATATCTCATAATATAAATTCAATAAGTCCAAAAGTTTGAAATCAATAAATCTTTAATCTACTTCTTCCAACATATATATATATATATATATATATATATATATATATATATATATATATATATATATATATATATATATATATATCCAAAAGTTTGAAATCAATAAATCTTTAATCTACTTCTTCCAACATATATATATATATATTTTTTTTTCCAACATATATATATATATATATATATATATATATATATATATATATATATATATATATATATCCAAAAGTTTGAAATCAATAAATCTTTAATCTACTTCTTCCAACATATATGTATATATATATATATATATATATATATATAATATATATATATATATATATATATATATATATATATATATATATATATATATATATATATATATATATATAAATAAATAAAAAAAAAAAAAAAATATATATATATATATATATATATATATATATATATATATATATATATATATATATATATATATATTTTTTTTTTTTTCTCGAACTAAATTTTGTCTTTCATAATCTCCTCGAAACTTGATATTAAATAAATCTTCAATCCATTTAGTCGAAGTAAAAAATCATACTTATCTTATTATGAAATTCATACCCAAAATCATCATAATTTTTTTTATCCTTATAGCATCAAGAATTTTTCAAAAAAATAGTTCCTCTTTATTATTTTATTAACCTCAAAATTAATCAAAATTTATATTTTATTATCACATGAAAATTTCCTCATCAATTGATTTATCTTGAAGAACCTTTCTTTGTCAGTTGAGATGTCGACTCAACTTCGATCATATCAAAACACCACATCACTGTTTTCCACGAACAAAAGTTAAACGAACTTTTTATATTTCAAATAAGAGAAGTACAAAAGATTCCGAAACAGAAAATCTAAGTACAGTTTTGATTCTGGGAAAGTGTGGCGTGGGAGATCGAGCACTGTAGTGACTCCTTTACTCCATTGACAATCTGACGATGAGAAAAACTTGCTCTGACTCTCTGAATGCTTGTGAGTGGTGATATGGGTTTACCAAACAAGAAGAAGTCGACGATCTGAATGAAGGCGGACTTCTTCTATTTATAGGCATGTACATATACGATGTGCGTAGGATTTTTTGGTGCAGGAGCGCTGCACGCATGAGAAAATAACTGAATCTATTATAACTGTATCGTTGGAGCTACTGCTGAGCTGACACGTGGCAGATGTTGTGATTTACCTGTTGTTAAGATCTTGGGTGGTTAGCACCCGTTCATAAGCATGACTGAGTCAATGCCACATGTCGTATGTACATCACTCAAAGATCTCATTCATTTTAAACAAACATGATTTGATAGTATCTAAAGAGATACGGTTACCATACTGGCCACATGGTCTTTTTTTGACAAATGCCACATTGTGAAGAAGCTGTGCACCGTTGGGGTTTGCACTTTTGGATATCATAGAGGCTGTGCTTTTGGACATCTCTGAGGCTGCACTTATGGACGTCTTTGAGGCTGCGCTTCTTGGAGTTACATTAGGAGATGTGCCTTTGACTGATAGTTGTCACCTGCTATCTAATATTTGACAACTCGATAGCTGTCAATAGTTATCTTCTGATACTTCGTTTGGTGTGCCATTAATGCTGAAGTGATGGCACAGTGTATGTGCCTCATTTTGAGTACTGTTCTTCTGGGTCTCTAGGGTACTATGCTTTGAAGTATGTGTAGACAACTCCATAGGGGGTGTAGAGTATGTGTCGATAATACCCAATTAAAAATTTAACTCTATTCAAGTCCAACCAACAGAAATAATAATCAGAGTATAAGTGCGGAATATAAATAGAGATCAGAGAAGCATACGCAGATACAACAGTTTTTAACCTGGTTTCCCTCGTGGAGGACTAGTCCAGGCCTGAGAACTCTAGTTCAGGATTAAAATCTAATATTTGTGAAATAACATACAACCACGTGCCTTTACTCAGAAGAGCATGCCAACTTCTTATAGATTCGCGGATGGAGAAACTTAGAATTATCCAAGTGACTTCCTTTGAAACTCTTGCACACAAACTTCTAGTTGACTAGCACTGAGCACCTTGGGGGCTTGGGAAGTTTTATGGCTAGTTAGATGAGAAGAATAAGCTCTAGAATTTATAGGCTATAGGAGAAGAGAAGATGAGAAGATTGGATGACTAAAATTGAGAGAAATCAAGGCCTATATATACTAGTCCAGAGAGGCAGAGTTCGGCCAGAACTCTGTCCCAAAATTTTAAATATTTAGCCATTGGACAACTAGCAGCCATGAAGCCCTAAAAATTAGTTCCTAATTTTAAGGGGCAGAGTTTGGCTCGAACTCTGTGTGCGGCAGAGTTCAGCCCGAACTTTGTCTCCTAGGGGACAGAAAGTTCAAATGGGTTATATGAGCTTGGCAAGTTTTGGAGTTTGTTTGGTGGAGCTTTGGGTATTAAGTCTAGGGTTGAGATACTTAGTGCAACTCAACTTACAATAGCCTAGACTCAATAAAAATAAAAATACAGACTCAGAGTACAAATAATAGCAACATTGTCGAAGCAATTATCGATGATGTCGGTCTTGAACTGATATGTGATGATGTTCTGTTTGGGAGCTTGATGGAGCCTGATGTGTCAAGTTGGATTATAACAGATATCGTCATATTAATTATCAAGATTAGGTTGACTACAATTCAGTTTGGGTCAACGCGCTTTTGGGTTAATGAAGGCACTGCACGTTTTGGGGCGATGAGTCACTACTTTTGGGGCAATGAAAAACTACGCTTTTCGGGCATTTTGAGTCGATGCCTCCTTAATTGTCACCATTTTGAGGGGCTCGAGAAGTGGTGATTAAAAGACTTAGTCAGAGGTTTCAATAAATGAGATTCATTGTGATGAATTATAGGTTCATCCATTAACTCGAAGCCTTTGACTTGCTGTCTCATGTCGTGCGGGTTGGACCACACACAACCTATAAATGGGAGCTTTTGAGGAAGCCATTGTTCATTGCTTCTTGGCACTTCTCTGTCATGCTCGATCCGGATTTAGATTCGGATGGTCGTAGCCTCCCATAAGTCAACTTTTGGTTGTAGATCTCTTCGTTCAAAGAAGCTGTAGTCATGGTAGAGAACAACTTCAGAAGATGCACTAGAGCATTTGGCATGATGGGTTCGAATCTGAACAACATCTTGGCTATGTTCTACTTTGGATCACCGAGATGTTGGCTAAAGGGTTTGGGTTCATTATCGGTCCTTCATTATGCTGGAAGGGCCACAAGTTAGCTAATATGAGGTGGACATTCGTTCATTAACAAGGAGGTAATTCGCTCTGGCAAAGATTAGTGTTGTACTTTTGTGGGCGCATACTTGTAAGCTACCCACTTTGTAAGCTGTGCACTTGTAAGCTGTGCACTTTAGGCTGAGTAGATGGTCTTTATATTTAATCATGAAGAATTTATAATAGACCTTTTGTAATCATGATTTCATAAAGCATCTTTCTTCATGTACTGCACTTTTTTGTTTTTTGATGTGTGCAGCAACTTTGTGTCTCCTTCGCTTTGTAGATGCTGTATTTTTTTCATGCTTCTACAAGACCCCCTTCAAAGTTTACAGACTTTAAAGTTTGGAATACTTTAAAAAGAAGCATAAATGATACGTGTCATAAGAAGTGTGCAGCGCGTTGCTGACAGGAAGTCATCGTTAAGAGAGCTTAGTAACCATCATCAATTAATGCTTTTTAGCCATCATCTCATTAAATGACAGTGACTCCTCATTTTTTGGAAGAGATCAGGAATGATTTCCTTTGCACACATTTCAAGAAATTTCTTCAAATTCGAAGAATTTCTTGACCTCATCCGTTGACATGTGTCTTTTCCTATAAATAGGAATTTTCTGAGAAGAGAGAGAACTTTAACTCTGTTTTCTTCTCTTAGCTTTTCCTGAAAGAGAGCTTCTTCTTCCTGAGAGAAACTCTAGATTTTCCCATGGTCCCCAAAAATCTGACATCCCCCAGGGCTTCTAAGGCCGATAAGGCTGCTGTGAGCACGAGCAAGGCCAGAAGGAAGCGGTCGGTGACCGAGGCTATCGACGTCGACGACTCTTCGATCGTTGATGCTGGCGCACATGAAGAAGTGTGACCGACTGTTGCGAGTAAGTTTTTATAGCGAAGATAGCCGAGACGAAACGAATGTTCAATTTGAAACTTCGATACCCTATTTTGCTGATGCGGATGGGCGCTACTTCTCGAAGTAGCATCTGGAAGATGCACTAAAGCTCCATTTATTGATGCGCATGGGTGCTACTTTTCAAAGTAGCATATGGAAGATGCACTAAAGCTTCATTTGCTTATGTGCATGGGTGCTACTTTTTGAAGTAGCATCTGGAAGATGCGTTAAAGCTCCAGTTGTTGACGCGCAAGGCTATTGAACAGTGCTTGCGCAGCGGTTTAGCTTGCTGATTCATATAACTACTAAATAGTGCCTATGCAGAAGTTTAGCTTGCTGATGTGCAAGGCTACTGAACATACCTGCGTAGAAGCTTGTTGATGCACAAGGCTACTGAATAGTGCCTGCACAGAAGTTTGGCTTGGTGATGCACAAGGCTACTGGATAGTGACTGCGCATCTTGCTCTTATTTGCATAAAAATACTTGTATGTTGTTTTTGTGACCACCCCCTTTTCGACGAGATCCTCTTTGACTTGTCGGTCTGCTCACTAGGCATGAATTTTGATGAGTTGGTGTTTAACCCTACTAGGAAGTTGATCGCCAAAGGCTAAATACACTAACAATACTTTGCCTACTTTCGTCGCATGATGGATCGAGGCAAGTTGTCAGTCGCAAGTGATTTAGGGGGCGAAATCCTGAAACCTGAGTTCCTCTTCGGTGACAAGTTGATTTTGAAGGAGACAGACCTTCTAAAGCTTAAAGAGTATTGGTACTTTGGTAACTATAACCTCGGTTTGTATATTTCGGCGACCGACCAATGTCTTCCGCTTTCGTCTTCTTTGGCTTTTCCAAAAAGTGGCACATGGAATGGGGCCTGACCCCCTCAGGGGGTCTGATGACATGCCATTTTAAGCTCGACACTCGCTCCAGAAAGAGGGGCTTCATTAGGTGTGCTCGTGACTGTTCGCCATATACTTTATGGGTGCTGCGACCCAGCCATATGCGCAGTGATTTTACCCCAGACGCGCATCTATTGGGGGCTTCTTTCTTCGCCAATAGACTTCTTGCGGCGGGAGTCTCGTACCCAAAAGGAGATTTCTGGGTCGAAGGTTAGATCCACCCTAATACTAAATGGTGTAACTTGACCTTATGGATAGTAGGCAAGTACAAGACGGAGCTAAAGGATATTGGCTTCTACCGCATTGTAAGAGCTACTGAATACGACATTTAAATCGACCAGCCTTATTCCGGGCACTGTTGGAGATGTACAATCAATACACCGGAACCTTCTATACCCCAGAAGGAGAGATGGGGCTAGCCTTTTATGAGATGTTTGCAGTCTCGAAGGCAACCTGGGGAGAAGTGCCACACGAAGAGTATACTCCTTGTAACGAGGAGTTTATAGGGCTAGAGGCCAAATACCCTGAATGATGGAGGTGTATAAGAAACTGCTTTCTCATCATCAGTTGTGCGTATGCCAGGATCCTCAGATGACTCACCCTTCCATTTCTGCTCGAAGAGAGTACATCTTCACACAGCATTCAACGGGACCTTAGTAGCTCCATATTTCTACTCGTACGGAGTATACCGCCGATGAGGTTGAAGCTCTGATGACCAAGGCAGGGGAGTTAGCCCCTTCAGTAGATGCTGAGGGAAAACTACCTCCATAGTTCAGAAATTCTTTTACAAAAACCTGACCGCCTTGAGCCCGAAAGCGGTGTTGGCTGCTTTCTTGATGATATATCTACATAGGGTCGTGGTGCCTGGTGGTTTTGGATCCATGGGGCAAATGAGTCGGGACCTTATCTTATCGGCTGTGAAGCTGGTCTTTGAGCATAGGCTGGCCTTGCTTCCAGCCATGATTTGTATTACTCTAAGAGGCTTGTAGGAGCTCTCGAGGAAGATAATAGAGCATGGTAGGAAAGACAACAAATTTCTTCGAGCCTAACTCCCTTACCTTTATTTAATGTCTTCGTTGGTGTTGTATCACCCGGGTTTGATAGACCCTGGCATGGAAGAGGGTTATGAGGAAAGGGATGCGTCCCTATTTGCATATGGGTGCTGGGGTGCTTGGATAGCTACTACTTCTATAGGACTCCGTCCACTTACTGAGGCTATTATGCAAAAGATGAGCTGGAAGACAGAGGCGGATAGATGAGCACACTGACTCACGGCACTTTTCGTTGGCTGTAGTCCATTCGACCATCACATTTGGTGTATCAGAACCAGAATCGGGTATACCTAGAACCCTATCTGCCGAGTCGGTTTGCACGACAGTTCTGCTATAGCCAAACAATGATAGACAACCCGAGCCCTTTCTTGGGCTATGAAGGAAGTTTGCTGGATGGGGCCTGTGCACGGTACTATTATAATATCGGGTATACTGGGGCTAGCTTTAAGATCCCCATAATCCATCCTACAACCCATATCCTTTACTCCGCTGTAAAGTTTCACTGCTTGGCGAACAAGTTTTCTTCGGGCTATGATCGGGAGCAGACTTTCATTGTTGGGATAAGGCTGGAGGCCTCTCAGTATGTCCTTATACATCTTCAAGAGCTTGCATCGTCGGGAGGTAGGACCTCGAAATGATCTAGTGCCTTCTATGAAGAGAGGGAAAATGTGGCACCCTTGAGTCCCCCTTTCAAACACCAGGCCCCTACGGAGGTGAGTTCTATACCCTCCAAAAGATTCAAGCAGACTGCTCACAAGAGGACCGGACTTGAGCGATGGTCTTCGCCACGCACGGAGTGGAAGAAAGCCCCGTCCTCTGAGTCTCCTTCACAGGTATGTAGTATGCATTTTTAATTTGTCAAATTTTGAGACTTTTGCTTATTGCTATTTTGTTTATGTAGCAGGCGAAGAAGAAGTCAAGATGGTCGAAGAAGGATATGACTAATTATGAGTTTGAAGTCCTCGGGGAGCTTCCCGAGGAATCTACTACTGGGGCGCCCCCTCAAGTACTACTATATTTGGAGGTTAGGGTTGCAACCTTTGTACTAACTAAAAGTGTCACGACCCGCACCCTGTTTAGGGACACGAGCACGTGGGTACGTCCAGCCTACGCCGCAGTATCGACGGTAGAACACTGTAAAGTTCATCTAGAATATATAGAATCTAAGACACAATAATATAACCTATCATCTCCATACGGAGGAATACAAACACAACTCAATCACATAAATCTAAGGAAGATAGGCACGAATATGATAAAGAAACAAGATGAATAAATAGTCTGAAATAGTGCTGAGTCACAATCACAAGTTCAGAATTTAAAGACATAACACAAGATCCCAAATAAATACTACAAGTCTCAAAGTATCAAGCTGGAATATAATCTGGACAAAATCTAGCTAAACTAAGTCACTACAGGCTGTGCATCCTCTACGAGCACCGGGTCCATAGGCTAGTCCTGATCGTAGGCTCCATCTATGCCAAACCCATAGTAGGTAAGGCAATCTACATCTAAATCCTCTGAAAAATAATAGAGGTTATCCTGTCAGGATATGAGCAAGTACAAACACCATCATCAGTTCCATGTGAATTGATAAATACTATAAGAGACAATTATAATGAAATACAAGATGAAATATCAAGACTGAAAGTAAAACAGTACAAGAGAACTGGATATCATGTCATGTGTGAGATATAAGATAAAACTGGAATATAAATAGAGAAAAGTAATCGAAGGTATGATGTAAACATAAAAAAAGTGCCATGAGATATTAGAGCATTATGTGATCGGCTTGGATCAAGATCAGGCTGTTCCATTTGACCGGCTATGCACATGTAGTATAATAGTATAGGGATTAGGCCGGCCAAAATGGAAAGCTATGCACAAGTAGTATAAGGTCAGGCTATACCCAACGTGTGGTGAGGGTGGAGCTATGCACAAGTAATAAACAAGTAGGGGTAATGATCACATAACCTCTAATAACTCCCTATCCCGAGTAGTATAATGAATCCAGACATGAAAGGTCATGGCACAGGATTCGAAGAGCAGGGGGCCAGCCCACTCTCAAATTGGTGTCTATACAAGTACAGAAAATAATATCGAACAATGTACTCATATACCAGGTAAAACAGGAATGACATCTCATGACGAGATTCACGTATACTAGCCCGTATATCCTCGTATCGAGAATCAAGTACATCACTACAACTGAATCGGTTATAGTAGATATCAAAGCAATAAAAACTATCAGAGAATGTACTTGCCTGAGGTCCTGAGCTGAGGAAATCGAAACTACAAACCACTAATGAGCCACGAAAGGTCATCTCACACAATAGTATCATATTGCTGAAAAAGACATTACCAACATTCTCAGAATGGTCAAATTAGCTAGAATAGCCTATCCATAAGTCCAATTCTGGACACAAGGGCAAAACGGTAATTTCGGACCAAAACAATGTCTGCCGTTGGACCCACTTTGTACCAAAAAGCATGCCAGAACCTACGGTCTCCAAAGTCATCAAACTATATGTCTAGGGGCCCGATTTGACGAAACGAACCCAACCGTATGTCCAAAGTTGGATTCCGGTAGGCCGTGCACAAATTCGCCCGTTAGATCGGTCGTGGGCCCGCAAAATAGCATTCCGGTCGATCTTCTCAGATTCGGACCAAACTTGGCATACAGGACCAGAAGAATGATACGGTCTTGTTGGCGTAAGTTTTGTCTCGATATGATCAATGTGCACAAAGTAATTGACAAATATGCAAAAAGACCGATACGGTAAATTTTGACGGATACGTATTAAATTCGTCGTGCACACGCGACCAATTTGAATTCCGTCAAAGCCGACACGTCCACGAAGTCGATACGCACCTTTTGATGCTTTCGGTTCACGACCACGTCGTCCGGATTGACGGGGCGGACGGCATATCGGGATAATTTTTCTAAAAATTTACTTTTGAAAACCAGTTTTTTCTCAATATTCACAAACCAATAACTTCCTATATAATGCATGAATATTAAATATACAATAAGGATTTTGATCTCCTATATGTTGTCTACAAGTCTCTTTAGAAGGTTTACCAAAGTTCGTGGTATTCCGGTCGCTAATCGACCGCAAAGATAGAGTTTCGGGATAGTTTCTAAACACTGAAAATCGAGTCTTTCCTCAATTTTGGAACTCGTTTTTCGTTCGTCGTACATGATGCGAATCAGCACGAACTATTTGAAAGAGATTAAAGGTGTATAGGTTAGGATCATACCAGAAGAAACGGATCGAAAATCGATCGAGCGTGCACGGAGTTATCTCACTACACAATCGCCTCCTTGCTGACAGTTCCGCGCGCGGGTGGGCTGTTCCTCGCACGTTTTCGGGCGATGGACGGCCGCGGGTTGGGGGACGGCGAGGTCGGGGCGTGTGCTGGGTTGGGGTAACGGCGTAGGGTTAGGATTTTGTAAAAATTTCTTCCTCTCTCTCTCTCTCTCTCGATACACACATATATATAGGGGGTTTCGGCCGACTAAAACTCGAGCCCAAGGGCTCGGGTTGGAAGCAACTATTGTTTACGTGTGTGTGTGGGTGCTTTATTGCTTTGTATTTAATTTTGACTTTTTTTTTTCTATTTGACTTTCTATTACTCTTTTGATTTACTATTATATATATAATACTATATATATATATATATATATATTTTTTTTTATTTTTATTTTATAATACTATATATATATAGTATTATATATATATACTATATATATATATATATATATATATATATATACTATATATATATATATATATATATATATATATATATATATATATATATATATATATATATATATAGTATTATATATATATATATATAGTATTAATATATATATATATATAATACTATATATATATATAATATATATATATATATATATATATATAATATATATATAATATATATATATTTTATATATATATATATATATATATATATATATATATATATATATATATATATTACATACATACATACATACATACATACATACATACATACATATATTTTTATTATATTTTATTTATTATATAAAAAACAACCACATATTATATTTAAAAAAATCTTTTTCCCTTCTTTATAAATAATATTATATATATATACATATCTCATAAAATGAAATAAATACCAAACAATTCTAAAATATTTCTAAATAAAAATAAATATTCCGCACATATATTTATTTAATATATAAAAGTTTTATAAATAAAACTCTATTGAACATATATATATATATATATATATATATATATATATATATATATATATATATATATATAGAGAGAGAGAGAGAGAGAGAGAGAGAGAGGAAAAAATATGTATATATATATATATATGGAGAGGAAGGATCAAGATCCCCACACTTTTTGCATCCCCATGCATCCCCCCTATTTGCACCGTTGGATGGTGCTTTAAGTCATCTAATCTTAACCGTTGATTTACCAATGGTTAAGATTAGATGACTTAAAGCACATCCAACGGATGTGAACATGGGGATGCATGGGGATACAAAAATTGTGGGGATACCTATCCTTCCACAACGAAATGCCTATTTAACTAATAATGTAAAATACTAACAATATTAATTTAAATAATAATAAAATAATATAATAATGTAAATGACCATATTAGTCCTATCCAGGAAAGTCGGGGTGACACCTAATTAACTAATTGCTATCCATTTCATATACCTATTGTACCTATGAAATATAATCATCTCTCGTATTTTTCGTTCCAAAACTCCTCTCGTCCAAAATAGTCCAAAATTTGTCATCAAATTCCGCCTCATTTTTCAGAAGCTGTAGTAACTTCGTGAAGCCATTGTGGCCAAACTGGACTCTATTTCACCTCCAATTTTTTGTGTTTGAACTGTATTGAGGTTAGCTTCGATATTTGCGGTTATCTTCGTTAATATATAATTTATTTAGTAAAAATTTTAATATATTTTTCTATAAAATTATTTTAGTGTCAATTGTTCGAAAATCGATGCGTCGTACATTTTTTGAGATTCTGGGAGATCTCGCATTTCACGA
Source organism: Iris pallida (assembly GCA_029216955.1). Taxonomy (NCBI): domain Eukaryota; kingdom Viridiplantae; phylum Streptophyta; class Magnoliopsida; order Asparagales; family Iridaceae; genus Iris; species Iris pallida. Next base: position 2,921,823 of record JANAVB010021798.1, read on the forward strand.
TACGTTTGATGTTTCGGAAAGCTGACAGAAGATCTATAGAATACAATTTTTTTTATAAATTAATTTTAGATTTTCAATTTTATTCTGGGACCATATAAATATTTAGTTACGAACTAGAATATATATATATATATATATATATATATATATATATATATATATATATATATATATATATATATATATATATATATATATATACATATATCGACGACTCCCGGGCCAAGGCGAGTCATGGAATATATATATATTTATATATATATATATATATATATATATATATATAAAATATATATATATATATATATATATATATTATATATATATATATAATATAATATATATATATTATATATATATATATATATATATATATATATATATATATATATATATATATATATATATATATATAAATAATATATATATATATACATATATATACATATATTTTTAAAGTGGGTTTAGAAATCCATTTACTTTTATATGCTTTTATGCACCTGTCGGCCGATTATGACTCGTATGGGTACTACTTACTGCCACCCTTTACTTATTTTTGTTTTTTTGAGAGCCACTGCATGGAACGTTGTCTTCGAAAGTTCATTTATCACATAGTATGGTTGGTGACCTTTATCCATTCCGGTATACATACTTTTTTTGTATGATTCATATACTTATGGCATGGAACAATATTTTGTCGTAAACTAGTGTGCCATCCCTTGTCCTTGTTTAGTTGTAGGGTTGGTTCACACTTAATGATGAAATACTGGGCCATGTTGTGATCTGAATTATTATTGAGCAGTTTATATGGCCCATTTTTTCTGTATCTTGTTACGTCCATATAATGAAATATTGGACCAGGTACACAGACATACACACACACACTCTCTCTCTCACACACACACACACATATTTTCCTCTCCCATAAACGACTCGAACTTCCTGTACTACTGCCTAGGAGCCTGTTTCAGACTATACAAGCTCTTCCTCAACCGGTAGACTAAGTGTGACTTGCACTTCTTATAGAATCCCTCTGGCTGTTCCATGTACAACTCCTCATCAAGATCACCATGGAGAAATGTCATCTTCACATCTATTTGCTCAACCTCTAAGTCAAAACTAGCTGCTAATGCTAGCATCACCCGAATAGGCGACTGTTTGACGAGTGACAAAAAATCTTATCATAATCTATTTCCTTCTGTTGACCGTAGCCCTTAACTACCAGCCTCACTTTGTATTGAGGGTGAGTAGCATCATATGTGTCACACACCAGTTTGAAAACACATAGGAACTTAAGATACGAACATGTGCACACATCAACCAAATCGTGATTGTGTTGCACACATCAACTCCAAACTAATTGAGGCAAGTCCACTATTGCTTTTATGTTGTTAGTACATTATAATACTACTCTTCATTGTGTTTTTATTTAGTATCCAGTTGAGACACGATTGTGACATGATAGGACTTATTCTACCATGTTGTTATTGTTTATTGAGTCAGAAGGGAAAATGCTATGTAGGTATGTGAATAAACCCCAATTAATGTTAATAGTGATATCTATGTCATACAACTCAGGTATGGATTAGCCGTACCTTAAAATATGGATAACCATCGAGATGATGTATCGTATTAGCCCAGTCATTCATATGTCGAAAGGTATTTCATATACACTATTTGTTAGTGTTTACTTGTTCATGTTCATTGTCCAGTTGTGCTGTTTATACATATTCTTACCGGTGATCTTCTTTTTCGTGTTATTGTTTCCAATTCATATACATGTTTTATTTAGTGTTATATTGCATCTCTATTTGTCTAGCTTTATTTTGTATTGAGTTATATAATTTATAATAGAGTTGTAATTTGCTCTTTTCCTACTGGATATGTTGCAGGTGTCTTACTATTTTGCATGTTGGGCCTTACGGGTGGAGTTAGAGACATCTTGGAGACGACCTTAGATTCTATATAGATTAGATAGTTCTTTTATTTTGTGAATGAGCAAATAGATTTAATTTTATTATATTTGAGATTGATACTGAGATTTAGACAATGTACTACCGTCGATGCTGCAACATAGGCTGGACTTGGCCACATACTCGTATTCCAAAAAGCGGGAGCGGGTCGTGACAAATTTTATAGTGGCCCATACAGGTCAGCTTTCGCAAAATTATACGAATGCATGGTAGTTCCTATATTAGTAGTACTATCGCGAGCCTGCGATTAGGAAGTGCTCATTCACAAGTAGGAATTGATTTATAAGAGAATGACTAGGACTAAGGGTAGAATAAGAAGTCCTTATTCAATTTGACTGCTTGGGTAGTTAAGGTTCTACATAGGCTATATGATTAAGGTAGGGATATACTAAATTCTAATATAAACACTAATAGATAAATTTGACAAATTTTTGTAGAAGGATATACTATTGTATTTTGATAGGATGGTAGGATCAAAGGTTGGTAGACTTTTTGCCTGGTAAATTAAGACTTCCTAGGATTTAAGTCCTATCTTCGTAATTTGTTAAAATTTTATGTTTCTGCTAAAAATCATCATATCCTAAGGTCCGTAGTACTTATTTCTCATTAGCCATAAATAATTATCTTTCCTAGGAGTCAATATTTTATTTCCATATATTGAGTTTTGAGCCTAACCTTATTCAATTATCCACATATTAATCCGGAGTCAGTTTTGATGAAATTCATGGTATATATATGTTTTCCCCTCAATCCTTGAATATTAGAGAACTAGAAATTTGAAAATTTATACTTCTCTTGGTTTTGGTCTTTTTTTTAAATAGATCATTTGATTATCAAGAATTGATACTTGTAAAACCCCTAAATTTCTACTATTTTTTAAAAATAAATTTGATACTGATTAATTTTTTATTTTGTATTGTACGTCACGTAGTTGCATTGTACGTCGTGTGCGAAATTTATTTTTCGTAATTGCTCGACGAGTGCGAATATGTGCGAGCGTACATATTTTAGAAAAATATTTTGTTCTATATTTTTTTATATAGTTTCAAATAATAGATATAATAATTAGTTTTGCTATCATTTCTAAGCTTGTTATTTTTTCATTATTTCTAAAAGTTATTAATAATAAATAATATTTGTGTATACTAGAAAAGCATAATTTATGTAAATATTATTTGGACATACATATATATTTCGTAATTAATTATTAGTTTTTTAATAAATAATGTAATTTTTGAAATTATTAATAGTATTTTTGAAAAAATATATTTCAAAATTATGGTGGCAATTTAAATCTTGATATGAATTTATGGATTTATTTAAATAGTTAAATATTTAAAATTTGATTTATTCTATTTGATTTTAAACTAAAAATTTAATTAGATTTAAATTGGATTTGTATTTGGATTTGGATTTGATTGATTTTAAATTAATACATGAATTATCTAATTGGGTTTTAAATCTTTTCCTAATCCTATCCAAATAGGAATTTCCACATCCTATAAATAGGCATGTACTCCTCCATAAACTACTCCAACCATCCACAAAATTTCCACCATCCTCAACAGTGCCGTGCACCGTATCCGTGTCCCCCTTCCCATCCACTATTCTCTTCTTTTACACATATATTATTTTCGTCCCATGTCCGACAACTCCGAACATCCTTTCCCGTCGTGCCAGACACACCCGATACGACACTACCCTAACCCGTAAATACAGACCCAAAAATCCTAATACTTATGACCTCTCCTCTCGACCACAACCATCATCATACTTCCCTCGTCATTCCGTCACCACCACCGTCAGCACCCAAAACCACCACTGCCGCGTCTCGGCCAAACGCCGGAATTCTCCATCCCCCGCGGTTACCACCGCAGCCCCGGACTCGCCACCACCATCTTCATCATCATTAACCAACCCCGCCTCCGTGCCTCCGTGCCACCGTCCCTCGTAGCCATCATCCTCACGACCATCATCCCCTAACAACCACCATCGCCGCCACCGGAATAATCACCACCACCTCCACGAACTTCCGGCCAAACCCCACTTCCCCACATGTGACTCATCAAACCCAGCAAGTCCAGCCGGCACCATCTTCCCGTGCGAGACGTTCCCCGACACCCCGACACCGTCGCCTGACCATCGCCCCGCTGTGGCCATCTCCGGCTAGCGGTCGCCACCCAAAAATCCCAACATCACCATCATCGCCCCAAGAAAACGAGAGGAACAGGTGTCACGACCCGTTACCCAAATTGTTGGGCCGGGCCGAGCCATGTCCAGCCTACGCTTAAGATAAAGCGCAGTAAGCTGTTCTAGACAGTCAGGTAATAATGATAAATGTGCTAATAATTAAGATAGTTTAAGAATGATCACAACACAGCTTCTATATAGATGAAAAACCACTAAGTTTGATAATAATACAAACCAAAATGTAAGACTGGAGACAAGGTCCAGTTTAAAGGTACAAACAGCAACTGTGATAATAACCAAACACTAAGTCAAACTAAGCAGCTAAGCAGGATTCCCTGCTGGAATATCCTCAACTGGAGCTCCATAGTACGGGTCACAAAGCATTTCTTCTTCGGTCAAAATACCTACAACGTTATCCTGTCAGGACGGGAGCAAGTACAACCTCTACTACTAAAGTACTGAATGTATAATGCAAGAGATGTACAACAGGAACATGGTATGATAGACAAAAAAATAGACATACTGGAATCAGGGTAAATCATATAAAGCGGAAAATCATGGTATATCTTGATTATCATTTTAAGACACTCTTGTCAATTGTGGCATGTGTACATTATGTATTAAAACTGGGGCATGTATGAGATCGGTCAATAAGTGCTATGCTAGTTTACTGCAATGTACGTATGTACATTCCACAAGTCCAGAAACTACATTGTTAGTTTACTGCAATGTACGTAAGTACATTCCACGAGTCCAGAAACTACATTCTCAGTTTACTGCAATGTACGTATGTACATTCCACAAGTCCAGAAACCGCATTGTTAGTTTACTGCAATGTACGTATGTACATTCCACAAGTCCAGAAACTACACGATTTGCATACTGCAATGTAAGTGAGTACATTCCACGAGTCCAGTAACTATACTATCAACTCTCTCATAACCCAGTAATCATCATGTAAAAGATACGGAAAATAGTGTAAAGCATGGTGGGAACTGACATTAGTATGAAACATGTTATGATTTGACTTGCTACTCCAAGGATCAGCATTCACATGGGTTGATTAACATTCTTTTATCACGTAACAGTGTTTTTAACATTTAACAAAAGACTTGCAACTGGATTAATGGTAATTTACAAGGTTGTCACATGTACTTAACATTAAAAGACAGTAAATGAGTTTGTAGATGTACTTGCCTCTAGCAAAACAAGCTGCGATAAAAGTGCTATGGATGTCTGGTAACTCGCCACTGTAGAAATACATACAATAACTTAGCTTTACACTAAGCTAAAACACTAGGACACTAATCTGGTGCGACACGACTTGTGATTGGGCACTTAGCCAAAAATAATGACTTGGCCTAGGAGACCAATGTGGGGTGACACACTATGTTAACTAACTTTCTAGGGTCTTTACACTAGTGAGGGGTGGGGTTCAACACGACTAAAACTCCAAATAACACAAAAAGCTACAAGTCGTAATTAATCAATAAATAAATCAGAAGATCATTGTGTTCCAACAATTTTTAAAGTAGACAAAAAGCCTAGTTTTGCATAAAACAAAGTACCAAAACGATCCTTGCTAACTATAGAAATTTATTATAATTTTTCTGGGATTTATTAACCAGTACAAATATTTTATAAAAATCAGTTTTCCTAAGTATACAGAAAGTGAGTTTGGTTTCATATGCCAAACTAGAGGCAAAACAGTAAATTAATTACTACAAAAATTATACTAAATTAGCCAACTTAACAAAGTATCTAAAAACTATTTTTCCATAATTTTAGCAATACTCTAAGTATTTTTAGAAAATCATAAAACAGCTATGTACAATAATGATTAATTATCTGCGTATTTTGTCCATGTATATAATTGAACCAAAGTTCAAATACAGGACCCAAGGCCATGAATCAAGTCCAATATGACTTGTACAGGTCTTGAATGTGTGAAAACACATTTGAGCCCAAATACCCATGCTAGGCTTGGACATCAAATGGTTTGCAGTAATTTAAATATACAGAAAATACTAAGTGGTAGAAATGCAAAATAAATATTAATATTTTAATAAGGTAAAGTTTTACATTTTAGCTATAAAAGTATGAACATTATTTTATATAATTATTTACACTAAGCTAAGTAAAATACACATAGGAAATAATATATATATAAATATAGGGATATTTATATATATATAGGAAAATGCTTAACTATATTATTGTATATATATATACAAATATATGTATATATACATACATATAAGAAAATACTTAACTATATAATATATATATATATACAAAATTAATGTATACATATACATATAATAGTATATATATATGATAATATATATACACAAAGAAATATATATATACATAAATATATATATATGTATACATAATATATATATATACATATAAATAATGAAGTATACATATATATATATATATATAAAAACAGCAACTATATATACCTAAATAGAGTATGTATAATAATATATATACACATATACATAAATATATGTATACATATATATATATATATATATATATGTATATAATTTATATATAAAGAAAAAGAAAAAAGAAAAGGAAAAGAAAAGGAAAATACACAGCAGCAAAGGGGGGGTTCGAACTCGGCTCAGCGGGGGGGGGGGGGGGGGGTGACTTAAGCGGGTCGGGCTGGCCAGGGGGTCAGCCCGTTAGTTTTGTTAGAGATAGGGTTAGGGTTAATTATATTTCTGTTTAGGTTAGATTAATAATAAAAAAAAGAAATAATATCGGCCCTGTGTCCTGACAGTTAGGGACACAGGATCAGCGTGTCCGTGCTTTGCACGACACGCACGACACGACTTACGCGTGTCCGAGCTTACCACTAGGTTCGTCTAGGCTGGGCGAGTCTGTGTCCGTGTACACGAGTCGAGTTTCGACACGGGGACGAAGTGGTACGTACGTGTCCAGGTCGGGGCTGCTGTCGGGGTGGCGACTGGGCGGAGGAGCGGTCGGCGTCGTGGCGGAGCGGTGGCGCTGAGTTCGCCTCGTCGAGACGAAGGTGATGGTGGTGGTGGATGACGACGGCAGCGACTGTGGAGGCTGGACGAAGGGTCGCCGGAGTTAGGTGGCTGCGGTTTGGGAGTGGGAAAATAGGAGGCGGAGTTGTGGTCGTGGGGGGCTGGGATGGTGGTGGTTGTGGAGAGGGAGACGAGGGGGTCATTTTATAGGGGAGTTGAGGCGGTGGGCGGCGGATTACGGTCGGATTAGGGTTAGGGTTAGGGTTAATCGCCGCCGTAGGTTTAGGGATCCGGTCGGTCGGTTGGGGGAGAGGTGAGGAGTTTGTAAAAACACCCTCGGGAATTAGGGAGTTTGCACATTAGCCTAATTCCACAGTTCAATGCAAATACCCGATTTGCATAAACCCTCCCGCGGTTAGATTTGCAAATTTAATTTGCAAATCACAAATCTAAAATTGCAAACTGACTAAGGAACAATTAGTTTTATTACAAAACTCAATTATAACAATTTAACTAATTGCAAACTCTAATAATAACAATTCAGTTAATTGCAAAACGATATTAAAACATTTGAATTAATTACAGAACTTATTTAAAATATTTGAAACATTTGCAAACCTATTTAAAAACAATCAAATAAATTGCAAAGTGATATTTTAAGTATTTAAAACCTATTTAAAATTATTAAAAAATACAGGAAAAATTCCTAATAATTACTATAAAATATTTTAATACTAAAAATAATCATTAATGGCCAAATATCACTAATTAACAAAAATTGAAAAACAGGGGCTGACAAGTCTTCCCTCCTTGAAAAATTTCGTCCTCGAAATTCACAAGGACTGAAGATACGCGAGGCAACTAACGCTTTAAGAAAATAACTATAGCAAAGTCTAAGGCTATCTCTCCTAGGTACAATGATGGAACGTCTATAAGATGGGTCTACTGGTTACTAGCTTGGTCTCATGGGTGCAGTTACTAAATGATGGTTTGGCATGAGTCTAGTGATAGGTAACTTAATGAGGCACTAGAATCAAACATTCATATGCAAATAAATCCAACCTGTGGCACCGTCTGTCAAGTATTCTGGCTCTGGCTCTGGGCCCTGCACTGGTACTGCTGCCTGGATGGCTAAAGGGTATGCTCTCCCTGAAGGTCCTCTGGTAAATGGCTTCGCCTTCTGGCACTCCCGAATCATATGGGTGGAAGACCCGCACGCAAGACACTGGCTCAATTTCTTCCTACAGATGGAGACATCGTGCCCTGGCTTTTTGCAGAAGGCACAAGAGACCCACTTCTGCTGCTGGTGTCCCGGATCTCGGGCAAATGATAACTGATGCTGAGGATGAGCTGGTGGAGAATAGGCCTGCTGGTGCTGGGTAGTCGTCCTCTGCTGGAAAGTCTGGCGCTTGGACGGCCCGTCATGATGTATGGTAGCTGGCCTCTTGCAAGACAAAGACGCTCCTCGATACCTCGGGCTCTCTCCAGTAGCTGGTAGTAGTCTGTGATCCCGTTGGCCACTAGTAAGATGCTAATGTCCGGGACAAGACCATGGCAGAATCTGCGAGCCATCTCCTCTGGGTCGGCTACTAAGCTCGGGGCAAAACGACTGAGTCTGCTAAACTCACCTGCGTACTCATCGACTGTACGGCTCCCCTGTTGCAGGTTCTGGAATTGCAATCCCATGGTAACTCTAGCGGTGGTGGAGAAGAACTTCCTCTTGAACTGGATCTTGAATTGCTCCCAATTTCCTCTGCCGCCAATGAACATCGTCTCATTTTTGAACCAGATCCCTGCTAGGTCTGCTACAGAAATCCCCGCTGCCTCGACCCAAAGGTCGTCAGGTAATCTAGCCCCTATGAGCTTCCTCTCTACGGAATCTAACCAGTCATCAGCTACAACTATGCCTTCCGTCCCAAGAAACTCCTTCGGATTTAGGTTCATAAAACTCTTGACATTCCCTAGCCTCGGTTGATGCTCTATGGGTTGCGGGACCGGGGTATGCTGGTTGTTTAGGAGCCCCTGGATCAAAGCCAGTAATTGGGTTCCGTCAAGGGAAACAATAGTCTGGGGAGGTATGATAGGAGGTGGGGGTGGAGGCACCTGGGTCTGCGGGGTAGGAGGTGGTGGAGGTATACCGTCACATGAGGTGGCGGAATCGGGAGAGTGTGTAGGGTCCATCTATTTATAAAAGACAAAGGAATTATAAGAATAAAGCAAGCAGTCATAAGCAAACAATTTAGTTACACTACCGGTCCTATGCTGTGATGAGTTTTCCTATGTTGCAATCCTAGAATCCTCTAGGTGTTCTAGATGTTGTTCCTAGTGTTATCTAGTTATCCTTAATTTCTGCAGGCGTGCTTGGTACAGTAACGTAACCAAACAACTTTAGTCAGGACCTTGCATGGGCCGCCAAAAAACATGTCACGACCCGTTACCCAAATTGTTGGGCCGGGCCGAGCCATGTCCAGCCTACGCTTAAGATAAAGCGCAGTAAGCTGTTCTAGACAGTCAGGTAATAATAATAAATGTGCTAATAATTAAGATAGTTTAAGAATGATCACAACACAGCTTCTATATAGATGAAAAACCACTAAGTTTGATAATAATACAAACCAAAATGTAAGACTGGAGACAAGGTCCAGTTTAAAGGTACAAACAGCAACTGTGATAATAACCAAACACTAAGTCAAACTAAGCAGCTAAGCAGGATTCCCTGCTGGAATATCCTCAACTGGAGCTCCATAGTACGGGTCACAAAGCATTTCTTCCTCGGTCAAAATACCTACAACGTTATCCTGTCAGGACGGGAGCAAGTACAACCTCTACTACTAAAGTACTGAATGTATAATGCAAGAGATGTACAACAGGAACATGGTATGATAAGACAAAAAAATAGACATACTGGAATCAGGGTAAATCATATAAAGCGGAAAATCATGGTATATCTTGATTATCATTTTAAGACACTCTTGTCAATTGTGGCATGTGTACATTATGTATTAAAACTGGGGCATGTATGAGATCGGTCAATAAGTGCTATGCTAGTTTACTGCAATGTACGTATGTACATTCCACAAGTCCAGAAACTACATTGTTAGTTTACTGCAATGTACGTAAGTACATTCCACGAGTCCAGAAACTACATTCTCAGTTTACTGCAATGTACGTATGTACATTCCACAAGTCCAGAAACCGCACTGTTAGTTTACTGCAATGTACGTATGTACATTCCACAAGTCCAGAAACTACACGATTTGCATACTGCAATGTAAGTGAGTACATTCCACGAGTCCAGTAACTATACTATCAACTCTCTCATAACCCAGTAATCATCATGTAAAAGATACGGGAAATAGTGTAAAGCATGGTGGGAACTGACATTAGTATGAAACATGTTATGATTTGACTTGCTACTCCAAGGATCAGCATTCACATGGGTTGATTAACATTCTTTTATCACGTAACAGTGTTTTAACATTTAACAAAAGACTTGCAACTGGATTAATGGTAATTTACAAGGTTGTCACATGTACTTAACATTAAAAGACAGTAAATGAGTTTGTAGATGTACTTGCCTCTAGCAAAACAAGCTGCGATAAAAGTGCTATGGATGTCTGGTAACTCGCCACTGTAGAAATACATACAATAACTTAGCTTTACACTAAGCTAAAACACTAGGACACTAATCTGGTGTGACACGACTTGTGATTGGGCACTTAGCCAAAAATAATGACTTGGCCTAGGAGACCAATGTGGGGTGACACACTATGTTAACTAACTTTCTAGGGTCTTTACACTAGTGAGGGGTGGGGTTCAACACGACTAAAACTCCAAATAACACAAAAAGCTACAAGTCGTAATTAATCAATAAATAAATCAGAAGATCATTGTGTTCCAACAATTTTTAAAGTAGACAAAAAGCCTAGTTTTGCATAAAACAAAGTACCAAAACGATCCTTGCTAACTATAGAAATTTATTATAATTTTTCTGGGATTTATTAACCAGTACAAATATTTTATAAAAATCAGTTTTCCTAAGTATACAGAAAGTGAGTTTTGGTTTCATATGCCAAACTAGAGGCAAAACAGTAAATTAATTACTACAAAAATTATACTAAATTAGCCAACTTAACAAAGTATCTAAAAACTATTTTTCCATAATTTTAGCAATACTCTAAGTATTTTTAGAAAATCATAAAACAGCTATGTACAATAATGATTAATTATCTGCGTATTTTGTCCATGTATATAATTGAACCAAAGTTCAAATACAGGACCAAGGCCATGAATCAAGTCCAATATGACTTGTACAGGTCTTGAATGTGTGAAAACACATTTGAGCCCAAATACCCATGCTAGGCTTGGACATCAAATGGTTGCAGTAATTTAAATATACAGAAAATACTAAGTGGTAGAAATGCAAAATAAATATTAATATTTTAATAAGGTAAAGTTTTACATTTTAGCTATAAAAGTATGAACATTATTTTATATAATTATTTTACACTAAGCTAAGTAAAATACACATAGGAAATAACATATATATATAAATATAGGGATATTTATATATATATAGGAAAATGCTTAACTATATTATTGTATATATATATACAAATATATGTATATATACATACATATAAGAAAATACTTAACTATATAATATATATATATATATATACAAAATTAATGTATACATATACATATAATAGTATATATATATGATAATATATATACACAAAGAAATATATATATACATAAATATATATATATGTATACATAATATATATATATACATATAAATAATGAAGTATACATATATATATATATATATAAAAACAGCAACTATATATACCTAAATAGAGTATGTATAATAATATATATACACATATACATAAATATATGTATACATATATATATATATATATGTATATAATTTATATATAAAAGAAAAAGAAAAAAGAAAAGGAAAAGAAAAGGAAAATACACAGCAGCAAAGGGGGGGTTCGAACTCGGCTCAGCGGGGGGGGGGGGGTGACTTAAGCGGGTCGGGCTGGCCAGGGGGTCAGCCCGTTAGTTTGTTAGAGATAGGGTTAGGGTTAATTATATTTCTGTTTAGGTTAGATTAATAATAAAAAAAAGAAATAATATCGGCCCTGTGTCCTGACAGTTAGGGACACAGGATCAGCGTGTCCGTGCTTTGCACGACACGCACGACACGACTTACGCGTGTCCGAGCTTACCACTAGGTTCGTCTAGGCTGGGCGAGTCTGTGTCCGTGTACACGAGTCGAGTTTCGACACGGGGACGAAGTGGTACGTACGTGTCCAGGTCGGGGCTGCTGTCGGGGGTGGCGACTGGGCGGAGGAGCGGTCGGCGTCGTGGCGGAGCGGTGGCGCTGAGTTCGCCTCGTCGAGACGAAGGTGATGGTGGTGGTGGATGACGACGACAGCGACTGTGGAGGCTGGACGAAGGGTCGCCGGAGTTAGGTGGCTGCGGTTTGGGAGTGGGAAAATAGGAGGCGGAGTTGTGGTCGTGGGGGGCTGGGATGGTGGTGGTTGTGGAGAGGGAGACGAGGGGGTCATTTTATAGGGGAGTTGAGGCGGTGGGCGGCGGATTACGGCCGGATTAGGGTTAGGGTTAGGGTTAATCGCCGCCGTAGGTTTAGGGATCCGGTCGGTCGGTTGGGGGAGAGGTGAGGAGTTTTGTAAAAACACCCTCGGGAATTAGGGAGTTTGCACATTAGCCTAATTCCACAGTTCAATGCAAATACCCGATTTGCATAAACCCTCCCGCGGTTAGATTTGCAAATTTAATTTGCAAATCACAAATCTAAAATTGCAAACTGACTAAGGAACAATTAGTTTTATTACAAAACTCAATTATAACAATTTAACTAATTGCAAACTCTAATAATAACAATTCAGTTAATTGCAAAACGATATTAAAACATTTGAATTAATTACAGAACTTATTTAAAATATTTGAAACATTTGCAAACCTATTTAAAAACAATCAAATAAATTGCAAAGTGATATTTTAAGTATTTAAAACCTATTTAAAATTATTAAAAATACAGGAAAATTCCTAATAATTACTATAAAATATTTTAATACTAAAAATAATCATTAATGGCCAAATATCACTAATTAACAAAAATTGAAAAACAGGGGCTGACAACAGGAAATTCCCTACCTCCGCCGTCGATTTCTGCCGCGTCCTCGCCACCGTGGACGTCGGCAGGATCCGCCGAGCGCGCACCACCCCGCCGCTCCGCGTAGGCGCCAGATCTGGCCGCCTCGACTTCCTCCGTACCAGCCGTCCGTCGACTCATACCCTCTTCCTTCGCCGCCCGGCGCTGGTCCCCGTGCACCGCGACCAAGCCGCCGGCACTGAACCCTCTCTCAGCTACCCGATACCGCCCTGGCCTCCACCGAGTCCACGCTCGCCGAACCCCTCTCCGCCTTCGTGCCTTCCTCCACCGCCGCTCCGCCACACGACAGCAGCCTCCAGCCGTGCACCCCTCCGTCGAACGCCCCCTCCTCCGCCATACTCGAGGATCTCATCGTTGGTGCCCTAGCCAGGTGCTCCGCAGATCCCGGCCACCGCCGGTGCTGCTCCTCCGAACAAGCGACCAAGCCCGCTGCCTCTCGTCTCCGCTCTCTTTCTCTCACCCTCTCTCTCTCTTCCACTCGTGTCCTCCCCAATTGACTTATTTATTTAAGCAATATTTATTCAGTTTTTGTGGCATGATATTGTGTGTCTTGTTACGTCCCTCTGAGGACCTGGTTATCTCGCCAGGTGTGTGCTATTGTCTTTCGCAGGTGTTCTAGCTCTAGCCGCGATCATCGCTATTTTCTTCGAGGATGATTGCACTTGGATCGTCTTCGCTTCGCTCGCCAAAATCATTTCTTTACTCTTGTATTTTTCCTTTGCTTGTTGGTAGTGGATTTATCTCCGTCCAACATATTGTATCAAGACAATTCATTATCATTTTATGATATCTTTTATTCCTTTATTTTGTATGGATGAGATTTGTTATGGTTCTACTGCATTTTACAGCTTATGTATTCATACGAGGTTTCTATATATTGGAGTATACTTCGTATGTATACAGCTGGCATGTCTACGTTCCTAGTCCTACGTATTTTGGGACTGGGGCGTTACAATACTTATACTTAAAGGATAGATACCTACACCTTTTTTCTATCATGATAAACTTGGAACTTGTTTAAATTTCTAAAGGCTCCTTTAGTAATTCTTATGGATAAATTTGAAAAAGTATTCGGTGACTTACTATGGCAAGGTAGATGCACACTACAGCCATTTATCTGAATCATAGAGACTGCGGATTCACTGTAGCCAGCAGCGCACTAGCAAGGCATGACCCTAAGTTAAAGTAATTTCAGGTATGCATAGGTTTTGTCAATATTGGATAAAGTTGATAGAATATTTGATAACCTATTATTATTTGAGTTATGCAGCCAAGAGTTTACTTCGGCTAGATTTTCACTGGCGGGACATGGATTCTCGGTAAACTGACTTCAGAGATACATACTATTATTATATTGACTATATCCTTTTGGCATAGGATTATTGATTTTTGATTGTCCTTAAATCTTGTACTCTCACTTCATTTTAATGTCGTACCCTATTTATTATTAACGTCTTCTCAATAAATCTTGTAGTTTCTTTCTCTTATAATTTCTATTCTCGAATTTTCATTTGGTTTTCTCTTAGTAATCATTTAAAACCTATTACTAAATTTTTATTCCATTCCTTAGATTCATAATCGTACCTAGATTTTAATTCTACGATCATGCCTAAATGATTTTGATCATTTTTATACTTGATTACGTTCTTAGTCGTGCCTAATTGTACCATTGAAATTCGAGGGAAAATTTTTGTAAGATGTGTAGATTTGTGATCCCTCTTTCTGAACTTTCAAAATTTTTATTTATTGTGTTAGAAAATAAATTTTTATTTGAATTCCTAAAAATAAATTATAGCTACTTTTGAATGATAAGAAGGTTTTGCCAAATTATCTTTTCAAAATTAGATTTTGGGTTTACAAAATATTGTCTATATTAAGATATTAAATATTAATTTGAATTATTATTATAATCAAATATTAGAACTAGATTTGTTTATTTTAGTTTCAAAATTATTGATTATGATTTTTGACCAAGAAAAATCATTTTAAATTATTTAAAATAAGATTTTAGATTATGGAAATATATTTTAAATTATTTTTTATGGAAACAAATATAATTTTAAATTATGTATCGTAACTAAATATTAGATTAGATTAGATTAATTAAGTTTTAAATATTTATTTGATTAAAATTTATGGGAATGAATTATTCACTTGATTTGATCCTTCCCTAATTAGTAAATTGAGTAAACCTTCATCTATTTAAGGAAGCATTTTCCTTTCCAATCTAATCCTAATTAAATAATTGCTACCCATTATGTTATAACTATTAAACTTATGAAACTTCACATTTTCTTTTCTCTAATTTCTCTTTTTTCATCCAAATACGCCAAAATTTGTCATAAATTCAGTCTATTTTTTCAGAAGCTATAGCAACTTCGCGAAGCCGTTTCGACCAACTCCGGACTCTGTTTTACCTCCAGTTTTTTGTTAGAACCGTATCGAGGTCAGCTTTCCGAATATATAACTTATCTTCTGTAATTATGAAAGTAAATTTTTGGAAAATTGTTTGAGTGCTAGTTGTCCGAAAAATTGACATATCGTACTATTTTTGAGATTTCGGAAGATCCCGAACTCCGTTTTGTGAACTATTTGATGTTTTGAAAAGCTGACAAGTAGATCTATAGCATACTAGTTTTTTAGAAATTAATAAAAAACTTTAATATTTTGTTTAATTTATAGAACCCATAGATGGTCGATGATTCACTGAATTAGTAGCAGTTAGCCATAATTACAACAACTTTCAACCAAATCATGATTCTGTCACACACATCAACTCCAAACTAATCGATGCAAGTACACTATTTTTCTATGTTCTTAGTATCCAGTTGAGACACGATAGGACTTGTTGTACCATGTTGTTATTATTGAGTGAGTCGGGAGGAAAAATGCTAAGTAGGTATGTGAGCAAATCCCAATTAATGTTAATGTGGATAGCTAAGTCATACAACTCAGGTATGGGTTAGCCATACCATAAAATATGGATAACCATCGAGATGATGTATCGTATTAGCCCAGTCGTTCACATGTCAAAAGGTATTTCACACACACTGTCTGTTAGTCTTTACTTTTCAAGTTCATTGTCCAATTGTCTTGTTTATACATGTTCTTACTAGTGGTCTTCTTATTCGTGTTATTGTTTCCACTTCATACGCATGTTTCCTTTATTGTTATATTGCATCTCTGTTTGTCTAGATTTATTTTGTGCTGAGTTATATAATTTGCAATAGAGTTGTACTTTGCTCATTACCTGACTGGATACATTGCAGGTGACTTGCTATTTTGTACTTTGGGCCTTTCGGTTGGAGTTAGAGACATCTTGGAGATGACCTTATATTCTAGCTAGATAGATTAAATAATTCTTTTATTTAAATATTTAGCGGATTTGTTCACGAATATTATTTCGATGTATTATTGGATTTGTAATTTGAATACTTATTGTAAGTGAGCAAATAGATATAATTTTGCTATGTTTGAGATTGACATTGAGGTCTAGACAGAGTACTACCGTCGATGTTGCAGCGTAGGATGGACTTGGCCACGTACTCGTATCCCGAAAAGCGGGATCAGGTTATGACAGTAAAGACGTACTTCACACTCTTGTGGCCAGTAAATATCTCAACCCGCTCACCATATAAGTAGTGTCTCGAGAGCTTTAGGGTCTGCTTGGATTGAGGACTAAGGGAGTTAAGTGAGGGGAAAATAAAACCATGCTTGGTTTGAGGGTAGGAATTTAGGAGGAAGGGTTTATAGAAGGTTAAGTGAGGGTTTGTTTAACCCTCTTTTGTCCATTTTACCCCGAAATCGGTGGGTTAATGAGGGGAATTGAGGAGTTTTATTTAAAATGTCATAAATACCCCTTACTTATCCTACAAATATCATGGTTTTTTCTCTATTTTTTTCTTTTGAACATGTTGCTCCGTAGATTCCTAATTTGTGAAGATATTTTGTCAAGTTATAATTAAAATATAAATCAAATTTAATTTGATGACATATGTAATCAGGATATTTTGATAACTATCATATTTTTATTAATCCTCCTCTTACTCGAAATCTCCAATCCAAGCAAAGTTATTAAACAACCCCACTTAACTCTCCCTCCAATCCAAACAAGGGTCTATGTATTGAATCTACTCCCCCTCACGTCACTCTCCCTCATTTGACCCCACTTAACTCTGCTTATTTTCCCTCCTCAATCCAAGAACACCTTTTCTGCAAATATAACTACAGGTAACTCTAGATCATGTGTCAGATAATTTTTGTCTTGAGGTCTTAATTGTCTCGACACATAAGCAACTACCTTCCTATGCTGTATCAGGACACATCTCAATCCATTGTCGGATGTGTCACTATATACCGCAAAACCTACTGACCCTGAAGGAAGAGTCGAGACCGGTGCTGTCATCAACCGCTTCTTTATCTCATCAAAAGCTGTCTGATCCTCTGCTGTCCAGGTGAACTCCTGCTCCTTACGCATCAATCACGTCATAGGCTCAGCAATCCTTGAGAAATTCTCTACGAACCACCGATAGCATCTAGCAAGTCCAAGAAACTCCTTGTCTCTTAAACATATGTAGGCATTGACCACGTTGCAACTACCTCAATCTTCTCTGGATCAACTAAAAGTCCTTCAGCAAAAATGATATTTCCCTAAAAAAGACTCTGTCTAAGCAAAAGTTACATTTGCTGAGCTTGGCATACAACTTCTCCTTCCTCAATACTTCCAACACAATTCTAAGATGCTTCTCGAAATAAAAAATAAGCTAGGGATAAAAAAGGATAAAAATGTTTACTGTAGAATAATTCTAATATGACTAGTCGTACCATTCTATTATAGGTATAGTATTATCAACCAATTCAATAATACCTGTCAGTTCCCTCCTAGAAATTACTCCTAATAGGCTCTAAGCATCCGATATCCAGGCACTCATGCTCGACTCATAATCTCACTAGGATCCATCTTTATGAAACTTATCTGTTTCTAGCTACCCAACATCACAATCACACCAACAACCTAGCTTAGTCATTTAATAATTATAAGGTAAAGGGTACCTAAGGCTGGGTCAAACAACCATACCAATTTGAAACAATGGTAGGGTCAACTAAGGCATGATAGTTTGTCAAATTATTTCTAAGAATGGTATGTGGCCAAACAAGATGCATAGAACGTAGTCTAGATAAGACTTGAGAGCCATATATTTTAGTAATTATATCACGTGAAGTTATTGCCACGCCAGTGTGCATCTTGTTGCAAATAACTTCCTTGTTCCATAAAGGGACAGATGACTGCAATGCACATCTGCCATGCCAGGTAATATAGGTTCTTGAGCTTATCTCGGCCAAATCCATAAATGTTTTCGAATTAACTTTTTATGAAAATACAGAAGAAGAGATCAACATGCATATGATATGGTTCAAGTAAAATTCGAGAAACATATGTAACTATGATGTCGTTATCTGAAGTCCTGCTTGCCAGTATTTCTTTGGCTGTAAAAACTTTGATTCTGTAATACAATGATAAATATAATTTCTTAAACTTTTTCTTGGACCAATCCATAAGGCACTTTCCAACAACTTAGCGAAAAAGAACGAGAATAATTACTCAAGAAGTCAACTGGGAAGGGTTTAGCCAAATCTCGAGTAGGGAAGAACACAAAAGCAATCATGTTGAAAAATAAGATAACATGAAAGCAATCATGCTGAATAGTCTTAGAGAAGTCTATAATTCTAATTGTGGATATATCCTCAAGTCCTCTTCCTCAATCGGTTGTAGACTCACAGTAGTTCGACTATCCTAGCTATTATCACGTCTTCGCACAATTCACGAAGACTCGACCTGCACTAATGGCTTCTAGTGTAACTATTGTAACCCCCCACTCCCAAAATACTTAAGACTAAGTACATAAATGCCAACTGTATACATACGAAGTATACTCCAATATATGGAACCGTCATATTATACATAAGCTGTAAAATGCAGTAAACTATGATACTAAATCTCATACACAAAATAAAAGAAAAATAATATTAATCAACCATAAATTTTATCATTTATACATGTAGTTGGGCGAAGACAAATCCACTACCAACCATTTCAAATGAGAGAAAATATACAAGAAAAGGATGGGCAAAATAGTAGGACGAACCAAGAGCAACCACCTTCGAAGGAATGGAGAAGATCACGGTCTTGGCTAGAACACATATAAAAAGTCACAAAGCACACACCTGGAGAGATCACCAGGTCCTCAGAGGGACGTGACAAGATATAGGAAGAACATGCCATATAAACTGTGATATATAATAGAAAATAAAGGGATGCATGCAATAGGGTGCCTACCTGTTCTACAGTGATAATGCAGTTAAGAATAAACCTTCAACCCATGGGCACTCTGGCTACAGGAACTCGGTATGGTCCCACCAGGATACTAGGGACCTCAAAACATAACATTCATCGAATGTCAGAGGCTAGCAGGATCAGGAATAGGAAAATGATACGCAGCCCATACGTTAAGTAACTGTTAACCCCACCCAATGCCTAGTAGGATCACATCTATGACTCATAGGAACCTCTAGTAACTGCCAAGTCCACTAGCATGCAATTCTATTGGCAGTTACTCCTAACCGTCGCATGCCTCATACGTATCGGTGGCCGGCCGACTACACGAGTACGTATCCTCCTTGTGACTCATAACATGTGATAAAGAATGTGACAAGGCCATATGAGATATACCAATACCTCATCACCAATGGGTGGTCACTAGTCTAAGTCAATGCAAGAAAATAAAACAAACAAGTAAAATGACTAATACAGTCGCTTGCACCCAAGGGTGACTTGGACGCAAAATAATATAATACCATCAACAGGTAAAAATGCTGAAAATAAATAACTAAAAATAAGATAAAGTAACTTACTGATTAAGGTGGCAAGGTATCTTGCCTGTGGAGCGAGAATGGCAAGTCCAACAATCACAAGCATCAGCAAAAGAAAGTCACAATCCATGAACGGCTCAGGATGCTGAAACAAACATCAAGAACGTTCTTGGTATAAAAGATATGTCATGAATCGCATGTCCAAAACTCCAGTTCTGGAACAGGGGAAAAATTGTAATTTCGAATCAAACGATATCCGTTGGACCCATTTTGTACCAAAATGCGTGCCAGTATCTGTATCTAAAGTCGTCAAACTACATGTCTATGGGTCCAATTTGAGGAGGCAACCCAACCGTATGTCCAACATTGGATTCTGGCGGGCCGTGTACAATTTTGCCCTTGGATCAGTCGTCGGCCCGCCAAAATAGGCGTTCCGGTCGACCTTCTCAGAATCACCAAACTTGGCATACCTGACAATTTCGATGGTCCAGCTGGCACAAATTTCTTCTCAATATGACGAACGTAGACAAAGTTATGACCAAGTTTGCAAAAGGTCTATACGGGGGTATCTTGACGGATACACACTGATTTCGTCGCACACAGGCAACGAAATCAAGTTTCGTCAGTTCCCACACGTCGACAACATCTACGCACCTTTCGATGCTTATGGGTTGCGACCACGTTACCCGGTTTGTCAGGGCACGCCGTATCGGCAAAAATATCTAAAATTTTAATATTTTAAACACCCTTTTTTTTATTTTAAAATAATTTTCCCAGTAATTTAATAAACAAAAAAATAAAACCTGGAGGGGTTTTTTAATCATCTATATGTTGTCTGTAAGTATATTTAAACAGGTTCTCGAATCTGTTGATGATTCGGCTAAATATTGCCTTCCAACATTGGCATTGGACTGACCTATCTATTGTTTGCAAAAATATGTTTCGTCGTTCTTCCCATTATTTTTTGGAATCGGTGGTTCATCTTTTTTCGAACCCACTTGTTGGGGCATCGAGAGGTCACATGGGCTCTCTATCGATGTTGATAGTTCAAGTTCTTATCGAATAGAAAGAAAGATGCAAAGGTTCAAAGTTGGTACCTTGGTTGTGCTTCGAAACAAAGCACTGCTCTTTCTTTGGCGGGTTCTTGGGTTTTCCAGCGATCGTCGACGGCGGTGGCGGTCGTTAGACCTGTGTAGTAGGTTCATGAGGTGTAGGAGGGCCAGATGAACATCTTTGGTCGAAAAATTTGGCTTCGAAGAGGTGCCGCGATGAGAAGAGGAGTTATCGACGGGTTATCCAGGCAGCATATACCGTAAGCTCGATAGCCCTATCTATACCATGTCACAAGGATGGAATATACACTAGGACACTTAGAAAATGTCCACTCTGTAGTTAACTCTATGCATATATTATATATAATTATATAATATATATATATATATTATAATATATATATATATATATATATATATATATATTTTTTTTTATATATATATATATATATATATATATATATATATATATATATATATATATATATATATATATATATAAATATATATTATATATATATATATATATATATATATATATATATATATACATACCCCTATTGATCTATTACATAGCTTGTAAAATCTGTGCCTCTCTTATTTACTCTGATACCTGTTACCCCAAAGTATTGCTTATGTGCCTATTCCTTCTTAACCAAATGACACAAGAAAATCTCAACTTATAGCTCTTCTTGACATGTGATGTGTTGTCAAAAATCAGTCCTGCACTTATTTTTCTAACTCACCCAAACAGGTCAATTTCCTTTTTCTTCAATAGGATGTTTTACTAACTTACCCTATGCACTCAACACCTACAAGTCTTCCCATCCATGCCCTGTAATGTGCAGTACATATGAGGGCATGGCTTATATGCAGTTTACATTTAGTAATAGTTAACTCACCAAGGTAATTGGGTGTTAGGGTTGACACCCCAACGTCTGATACTCTCTGTCTACCTACACTTAAGTCCTAAGGGTATCAAATTGCCTATGGGCATTGCCTACAAGGCTATACAACTCACATCTGAGTTGCTACTGATATGTGCATTTAAGCACCTTGGAACCCTCTTGCTACCTGGTACTCGAAGACCAGTTGCTCCCTAACCTAGGGTTGTACTACCTATTACTTAATTGTATATCTATCCTCATATGTAAGGGTGTAGGATACTTGCCTATACCTGTATGGGTACTACTGTATTTATGAGTATAGTATAATCTATAGCCATCATAACACTACACAGAAACTCCTACCTAAAACCATGTTAAACGATACTTGAACTCGTATCAGGTGCCACTGAAACATAGGTGTATCCTTGAATCCAGTTTGCCCCAAGTCCAACTCTCTTACCTGATACTTCCAACTCGATTACTAGTACTCGAGTATCTGTCGACACTCTAAGTTCCTAAATTCATATACATGTACCTGCTGTAGAGGCTAAAAATTAAGTTGCGCCACCTATTAAAGTGTTTGATCATCAAATGGTGCCAAATAATTATGTTGCGCCAAACCATCAAGTTATGCAGCATCAGGTTGCACCAACTTCTGGTTACGCTGGAGTCAGGTTGCGTGAAGCGCCATGTGGTGCACTTCCTCGAGAAGCTGTAACGGCATCATCATTACCTGACAACTAACAACACGAAGATTAAGGAAAATCTATTTGAATCCCGCGTAACGCGGCGCTCGAGAAGATTTTGTCAGCATATAATTAATGCTGACAGCTGGTTCGTGCAGGTCATCGTGTGGCACAAGAATTAATCATTATAACACAGAAGACTTAGTCAAAGGCGCCAGTTATTGAGTTGTGTCCCATGCGCAGCCTGGCTAGTTGGCGCCACTTGATCAACTCTTATTTTTAGAGCAGGTTGACGTGGCATACAAGCCACCAACTTTGTAGAGCGTGCTCACTACACTGGCCACGACCATGCGCATCTCAATCAAACGATGCCACACGTCCACAGCAGTTGGTGCAACGACTCGCACAAGTTGCTACATTGCGTCCATGTGCAACCTGATGAAGCTCGTGCAGGGTAATCAAACAGTGTTCAGAACAGGGTGACATAGCCTGCAAGCCACCAACTTTGCAGAGCGTGCTTACTACACTACCCATGACTACGTGCATCTCAATTAAATGATACCACACGTCTACAGCAGTTGGTACAACCGCTCGCGCAAGTCGCTATATTGCGCCCACGCGTAACCTGATGAAGCTCGTGCAGGGTAATCAAATAGTGTTCAGAATAGAATGACGTGGAGAGCAAGCTTCTAACTTTGCAGAACATGCCCACTACACTGTCCACGACCACGCACATCTCAATTAAATAATGGCACGTCTACAGCAGTTAGTACAACCGTTCACACAAGGGAACAGGAGGCGCGCAACCTGAAGCGCACGCAACCCAGAATAATGCTAAACGGTTATTTCGAGAACTCTATAAATAGAGTTTCAAATCAATCCCAAAGCATCAAGTATGATCATAATCTCATACTAAATTGCTGTTGCATCCTCCATAGGCTCGTGTCTTCGATATCAAATCGTCTAAAGGATAAAGTGATCGTCTTCTGATCAGATTTCTATAGTTATACTTCCACAAAAATCAATTGTACTCTTGTACTCTTTTCTAAGTTTGTAACGAAAGGATTTTGTTCTTGCAAACAAAATGGTGACTCTACTAGGGACGACTTTCTCCTCCGACGAGAAAGTGACAACTCAATGTGATAGCGCGTCAATCGGCAAGATACAAAAGACCCTGGTCGTTCAAGTCGACCAGACAGCCTACGAGGCTATGATTAATGCTGGGGTGCCAAGCGCACTGCTGCCACTGTTAAGAGCAAGACGCGCTCTATTTGGACTCCTACGTCCTCGACGGCACAATCCCCTGCTTCTGCGCTTGCGCCCATCACTGCCTTGGCGCAATCTAAGAGAAATAGTCTTTAGCTAATCCCTCCACTTCTTCGATTCTGAAATCAAGAAGACTTTGTCTTGACTTACTGCTGTCCAAAACAAGGGAAAGTTCCCTTTGGCCTTTACTTCCCGGCGCATCCTGCACCTGTTCTTGCTTTTGCGCCACTTGCCCATCGCTGCTTTGGCGCAACCTAAGGGAAACAGCCTTTTGGCTAACCCCTCTACTTCTCCACTCTGAAATTGAAGAAGATTTCGTCTGGAAACACTGTTGGATAAAACAAAGAAAGTGCCCTTTGGCCTTTCCCTCCTGGCAAAACCTGCGCATGTTCCTGCTCCGGCACAACTTGCGCATGTTCCTACTCCGGCGCAACTTGCGCATGTTCATGCTATGGCGCAACCTACACATACTTTTATACTAGTGCAACGTAAAGAGAAACACTATTTAGTGACTCCCTCTTTGCCACCAAATCAGAAGTTTAGTGAGAAATCACTAAATCAAGGAAAACGCTCTTTAGCTTTTCCTCATTCTGCTCGAGTCATTGACTGGGTGGAAAGTACTGCTAATTCAGATAGAATTCTATTCTCCTTAACAGAGACAACCAAATCTCTGTCGGGAAATGGGTTCTATTCAGAATAACTTTCCGCACAAAAGGTATTATGCCTACTCCAAAGAGGTCAGGGTAGGATCTACCAACCATGTATTTCAAGATCCCGACAAGGAAAACTACTAGTATCTCAAGTAGATGCACAAGTAGCTCCCTTATCAGACTTGTACACCTATATCAACAGGTGTCAATTTGGGTTAACCTCGAGAAATCACAAGATGTATCAAGCGCAACCTGCATCAGTTGCTAACTTGTGCTAGAGGAAGAATTATGAGATGAAAGATCCTATGACTTATGCTAACCAGCTTAGCACGTCCTTGTACACTCAAGGTACGAGACACCTCAAAAAACTGAAACCATGTCCCAAATATTATCAAGGACTACATTTCTGCTACTTCTTTTCGTCCTGTTAGTGACCTCCGTGAACTCTTAATACAGAAGCGAAAGGTTGCAAATCCATCCCGTCTAGCGATGGACCAACAGCATCATTGCAATCACCACCATGAAGTTTATTATCAAATACTGCTATCAGTCAGCCAAGCGGTCTGTCTTTGACCGTTTGAATTATGTTTAGACTCCTGAACCAATATTAGTAGACGAAGATGAATTACTCTATGCTTCTGTCAACATGATATCTCGAAGTACTAGGGGAAGAAAACGTCCAAGACGTAATGCCTCCCGCAATCCCAGTCAACAACACTTAGATCGAATTCATGAATCCGGTAAAGGAGTTTACCAATATACTAGATCAAGAAGCCAAGACATAATTGGTCAAAGGAATCTTCTTGCTTCTAACCAAGAGTCCTTCAGTCAAAAGGATATCCCTATCACCTATTCTGGGGTGGTTCCTTATATGACTTTGATGCTGACAGTGAAAGTGCTGAAAGGACCATCCTCTCTACTAGTTCGTCTTCAAAGGCTAGAGAAGTGAATGCTTATGTCGTTACAGAAGATCAAGATACTTCCAATTCTAGCAGTCAAGAGCAGATAATTGCTGCTTTGGAGGCTAGTTTGAAGAACATGGCTGAGATGATGACAGACATGCATGCAGTGATTATAGCACAACATATAGTTCCACCGGTCGTAAATTCGATTCCGACTCAGGAACCTGTAACAACATCAGCTTCCATCAATATTGATCTGGGGTACAGTCTCCTCACACCGCTTCCATTCCTGTGTAGGCTATTCCAAGTCAATTTGGTGCTGGGGGTGGTACCTATCATGCAGTACCCCCCTCCTAACCTATGTCTGCTCTCATCAAAATCAAACAACGACATAATGAAACTACTGAACGTTTTATTGAACGATTCTGCCGTGAAGCACTTAAAATGCCTCTTGGAACCCCAGATGCTTTGACTATCGACACTTGCAAATCAAACATGTTGCTATAATCAGCATGTTGATAGGATCAACACAATTCCAGGATTGGCCTTCCTTCATAGTGAACGCCAAAACAGCATAAGAGAGCACCGACAAGTTCAAGCAATTAGGTATTCAAATGCCTAATCTTGACAAAGATGAATATGCTACACCAAGTAATAGTGGCCGTCAAAACAATTGCAAGAGCAAGTAGACTTTGGCCATTAATCTCAAAGGCAAAGAAGCCCTAGCCATCAATATAAATCATCCAACATCTATCCCAACAGCACCACCACAACGGGCACCACGTCCAAAAGAAGAATACTCTTTTGATGAAGATGATAATGAGTATCTTTGATTGTCTCATCAAGAGCAATAAACTTCAATTGCCAGAACCAAAATGGCCAGATGAAGTTGGTAAGACTGACCATCCTAAATATTGTGTTTACTACTGGTTTATTGGACATCCAACTCGAGCGTGCTATGTGCTCAAGGGTAAAATTCAGGAGATGGTCAATTCTAGTGTAATCATTCTCCAATAAGATGAGAAAATTGTAACGATTAATGTCGTCTCTTTACAGTTTGGAGATTTTCCAGCTCAACTTGTGTAGGACGGTGTCATCCCCATCCTGAGAACTAATCTCGAGATTGTTAATCTTCCACCTATACGAACTGATGGTCTTGTTCCTCTGTCTACTGATAAATAAAAAATTATATGGATCCATCCAGATTTAGTGGCGGACTTCGAAACACCATCTTCTTCTACCAAGTCTAAGAAGGCCACTAAAATAAATCATGTCATATGATTTCATTTAGTGAACATTGTCTTCTACCTCAACTGCTACCTTCATCTCAGCAACAGATAATCCTTCCTCTTCTTCCCCTGCTGAGACAACATTGTCAAAGTCAGAAGCCAAATACCAACCAGCTTTCTATGTGTATAGTCTACAGTCTCGTAAACTAATAACAAAATTAGGATATAATCAAAGGGATCTCCTGTACCTCTTTCCCTATGTCTTTCTCACAACCATCTCGGGTTGGTTTAGGTTACTGGACAAACTCTCCATCTTGCCAAAAGAAACCTTTCAGAAATAAGATCCAGGCAAAGAGTTGCAATATGGTGTCCTTTGATCCTATATCCGAAGAAGAAGTCTTAACTGGTACCAGGTCTGGAAAGCCTTACCTAAGAGACTATTCAGAAGGTCAAGAAAACCCTGCTCCAGCTCTGGAGGCTCATCAAGCACCGTTTTCTCCTGTTGACAATGTTCTATCAGCTTCATCACCTCTAATAGAGCCAACTCTTTCCAAACCGATGACAGCTGACAAAGGAAAATAGTCGATCCATTTTGATAAAGTATCAAAGAAGACTCCAACTTTGGGACTTGAAAAGCCGTATAACTTTGATATACTGGCTCAGCTGGCTAATACCCCAGCAAGATTGTCAATTTTTGAGCTACTCCGTCTTTCGAAGGAAACTCGAGAAACATTGAGTGAAGCTTTGACGCAAGCTGATACTTGTCTACCACTTCTCAAGAAGCCAGAGGAAGAGCCTATAACATGCCTTCATTGTCATGGTGTGATGGAGCTGATGCCAAACATCACCTTTAAATAAGATGATATGCTATTGGAAGATAATCGTCATGACCGACCGCTCTACTTCACAGGATATGTCGATACCATGAAGGTTGATCGCATTTTGATCGATCCTGGGTCGACACCTAGCATTATGCCAAAGACTCTACTAGATGCATTGAAGATTCCTGTACACAATCTTTCAACAACCATCATGACAATCTTGGATTCAATTCCGGAAGAAGTGAACCTTTGGGAAAGATACGCCTGAAAGTTAAAGTAGAAAATTTTTCTACAAATGTTTTTTTCTACGTGATCGATAATCATGACTCTTACAATGCTTTGCTGGAAAGACCCTTTCTACATGAGCATAACATTATACCATCCACTTTACATCATTGCTTCAAATATATGGACATCAATGGAGAAGTCCAAAAGGAAGTAACCGACCTAAATCCTTTCAGGAGCATTGGAGCATATTTTACGGACTCTCGAATGTACAAGGAGGAGTTCATGAAAGTTGTATTGGCGATGGATAGTGAGGAAGATTAGAAACATACTTCAAAAGATGTTCTTATGAACTCCGTCAAAGGACGTGCTACTCGTCCCCTCTTCTTCTTAGATATTGACTATACATCTTTCTCTCATACAAACAGCCTCCTGCTATAGAAAGGGAACAAAGGGAGCTCTCCTCTTCTGAGCCTCTTGTTATCAACCTTCGTTGCAACAAACCTTCACCTTCTTCTTCTCCTTCTCCCCCTCTGGTCATCAACCTTACTTAGCCTTCTGTTAAGGCTAAGAATCATGTTGTAAATGATGATGTACAAATTAATAAAGTAGCATCTCCTTTACAGTATACTGATGATCTTTATTATACTTGATGTTATTTAAAAATGTTAGATAACTTCGAACCACTCACCATTGGAGCAGTTGAAGCTTTCCAAAACGAAGTATTGCTCGAGCCAATGCAAGAGTCCTTCTTCTTAGTTCCTTTCAGGAAGAAAGATGAACTTTCTATACTTTTTATTAAAGGAACGGAACAAAAGATCACGCCCGATAGTAAAGAAGAAAATCACGATAACGGAAGACTTCAACTACGTCGTTATAGTCAACAACCAAAAGATATCATTCAAAAGATGGGCTATAATTTTAAATCTAGTATCAATGGCGGCAAAGGAAGGCAAACTCCTATTCATATTCCTACTTCGAAAGAAAAAATACAACAATACTATAGCAAAACAAAGCAGGGATTAGGTTATACTTCACCAATTCTGACTTCAGAAGCCTCTGAATCCGATGAAGAAGAACGATCTAACTCTTCTGATTCTGTCTCATGGGATTTAGACACCAGTGTAGGGCACATCCATCGAGTGACTCTATCTGCCAATATAAAAATTTTCGAGTTCTCGAAAGATGACAGAGACTTTGTCGAATCCTCTGAATCTGATCCTTGGGCATAAAGGATAGAACTCAATGGGAGCTTCGTTTTGAGCAACATGAACCACCTATTGAAGATCAGTTGGTTCAAGTCAATATTGGAGATAAAACTTCCCCAAAACCAATATTTGTCAGCAAAAACCTCCCTGAAGCAGATAAACAAGAGTTCTGGTATCTCCAGAGTCAGGAATACCTTTCCTCTTAAAATCCCCAGTGGAGTCTATATGAACCATCAATTCTGCCATTTTGAAACCCAGTTGTTTTAAAAAGACATATTTTCTTTATGATAAATTTGTATTATTACATATATCGTCTTTTTAGACATGATATCCCGTCTTTTAGTCCTAATCGATTTGAAGATCATCAATAGAAAAAATTAGTTCATGTCCACATTACCTCTGAATTCTATTTTCTATATCAACAGATTCACGTCCACATTACCTCTGAATTCTATTATCCATATCAGCGACTTATGACGTCCACATTACCTATGATAAAGTCATCTTTTGAAATAATAATATCCTAAGAATTATATTCTGCCACGTCCATATTACCTCTGAGCAGATATAATGAATCTTGTTGTTTTTCATAAAAAAATATGTCACGTCCAATACCTCTGAATATATTTTCTATTCTATTACTTATTTCTTTTACAAGGTATGCAACAAGTAATTGAACCACAAAAATCATTTCATTAATGATGTTTCAAAATACATCATATATATAAAAAAAAAAGATAACAACTAGGATCTTTTTATTCTAGAGGTTGAGTGCTAAGATCTGTGATCCGCTTCTCCAAACCCTTAGCTCGTTCGACACAAGACTCAAGCACCCGTTGTCTAGCTTGGACTCTTCCAGACACTGGGTCAAAGGGATGTAGAGAGGTCGTCCGACGGTTTATCTCTTTATTCTGAATTCGAACATACTCATTCTTCTGATGCTTCAAAAGTTCCAATTGGCTTGTAGCAGCCTGATACAGTTGGGTTTCTTCTTCTACATGCTGCTTAGCCGTCTTGAGCTGTTCCTGAAGCTGAGCAATTTCAGTTTACAAATCAAGGACTTCTTTTTCTTTCTCTATAGTTGTAGTTTTATGACACTCGAAATTAGAGGTTTTTCAGTAATCTGGGTGTCTATCTCTGCGGAGCGTCGAGAAAAAGCCACTAAGAATGATGGAAATTAGCCTTATTCATTTCAGCTTCACGAGCCATGGCGTCACATTCGGCATTCACGAGTTGTTGAATATTCCCTCTTCGAAGATCCTTGTAGGCGTTAATGGATTCCTCCAGCTCGGCCAAAACATGCTCCAAATAGGTTGCCAGATCTCGGTCTCCAATAACGTGAATACCTTTGATTATATAGGATGAGGGGTTTCTGATTGTTGAAAAAGGAACATCATCCCTCTCCATCACCCTTTCAACCTAAGGCCTCAGAGATGTGTAGAAGGCATTTGAGAAAGAAGCTACAATAAACTTGTTTGTCGCTATGGCACCTGGTGTGGCCACTACTGTTTGCCATTAAAATTGTTTTGATTGAAATTTTAATACAAACAGAACAGTGATACAATATAGGACTTAGATGTAGTCCTAGGAGTACACTTTTGTTTAAGCTGGGTCCTTAGTGCCAATGGAGCGAGTGGTAATGCGTTGACTCCGTTGACCGGCTGACGACGGTTATCGGTTCTCTGAAGGTGTTGATTGCTCTGGGTGCTGGAGCTTGCTGAGAGAAGGAAGACGTTGAGTGTCTAGAACTGCCTCTCCGGTGATTCTCTGTTGTGGATTCTTTGTGAGCCTTGTGTGTTCTGAGTCTCTGTGTGTGTGTGAAGGAGATGATCCTTCTATTTATAGTTTTGTAGGCTGGCTGCTCATGCGCGCATGCAGGATGCGCCGGTGTGGGGATGCCACGTGGAGGTTGCTGATGGAGGCGCACGGATGCTGCGCCCTGATCGAGGGGGAGAACTCTTCATACTGCTGTTGTGAGCCGGCACGTAGCAGAGAGAAGATCTTTTCGTTGCTGAAATCTTGGATGAGTTGAGTCAAAAGACACGTGTCGTCGACTCATGGTTCGAAGATCTCGGATTTGGTGGAGAGAAGTGATCTGGTGAGCTGCGCCTTGGATTGGGCGCAGGAGGAGGCTGCGGCTCATAACCTTTAGGAGTTACAAACCATTTGGGGCGCATGGCTTTTGAGGCGCATGCATGCGACTTTCCTTCTGTCTTTCGGGATCAGAGAGCAGTCTGAGGCGCATGGCTTTTGAGGCGCATGCTGATTTGGACGCATGGCCGTAGAGGCGCATGCTGATGGTGGAGTGGCCACGTGGCAGCAGTCGTCGAAATAAAGTTATGATGATGCTGACGTTGCCGACGCTTTATTTTCTGAATAAAGCTGTCAACTGTTCAGACTTTGGGAGGCGTGCTGCCAACTCTGTCAGTTTAGCATTTAATGTTGGTGACGTTTGATGGACAGCTGAGTGGGCGCGTCGGTTGGCGTTCCACTCGGTATAGAGATGTGTGAGGGCGCACCCTCTGTAATGCGCCGAGTACTGTAGGGCGCGTCTGTGTGATGCGCCTGATGCCGAAGGGCGCGTCCGTGTGATGCACTGTCTGGTTGGCGCATCGGACATGTCTTTTAATGATGCGGCTGTCTCGCTCTTCGAGTGCCATAAATAGCCGTTTGGCTGAATTCGAGGCGTCCGGTTCATCCATTTAATGTAAATTCATTACACGGAATTCGGAGGGCCATCCACTTGGCGCGTAGGTTTGATCTGCCCGGCCTATAAATAGTGGCATGGAGAGAAGATTTGCTTCTCATTCCCTCACATTCTTCCAATATGAACTTGAACATGCGGGTGCATTCTGTTGACGAAGTACTCCCGAGGGTGAAGATGAGACGCTATGTTGTCTTCGATGCACTTGAAGGTGACTGTTACATCCAAAAAACGGAGTCGAGGGCTTCTGAGGCAGGCGGAAGGTGCCTGTTGCATCCAAAGATAGGGATGCTCGAGCCTCGTCTCCGTTATTCCGGAAGAGCCGTAGATCGGAATGGCGGTGCTAGGCTCTCTCTTCCTTCAAAGTGGGGTTTCCCCACTTTGATCGTGTTGAAAGCTGCTCCTTTAGCCGCAGTTTCGATCACGGTCTTCCTTCGGCTTTGGAGGCTCTTTCGAAGCCTCCCCTGGCCACAGCATTTGCGGTGCTCTTCTCTTCCTTGGTTCCAGCTAGAGGGTTAAATGCTTTGCTTGGCGAAGCACTTATCCGGTGATCCTGGCTGGAAGAGCAGCGCATAACTAGGCTCTGCTCGGCCAGGTGAGCCTGGCTAGAAGAATTTGGCTGAAGGGATGCACATAGCTGGGCTGGATGTACATAACTGAGCTGCTGAAGAGATGATGGGATGCGCCTGGATGGAGGCGCATGATGTCTGCTGCGCCTGACTGAAGGCGCATGGTGGCTGCTGCGCTTATCTGGAGGCGCGTGGTAGCCGCTGGCTGTAGACTTAGGATCTTTCCTTTGTAGAAATTCTCCTTTGTACAACCTTTTCTAGACATGTAATAGACTTTTATATATAAAATGAAAAGTCCTTCTTCAAATGTCTATACTTATTGACTTTGCTGTGAAGTTCTTCGTCTGAGTTCTAGCGCATGTAGTGTCTGGCGCATGGGCTTTCTGGTTGTGAAATTCCATGCTTCTACAAGACCCCCTTCAAAGTTTTCAAAACTTTTGAATAAGTTTTGGAATACTTTGAATAAGAAGCATGGAGGTCAGGGCGCATGATTTCTGGGCGCATGCCTGTTCGGGCGCATGCTCTTCTCAGTTAATGATGATGGTGCCTCGGTAACCGAAAAGATTAATGATGATCTTTTAGTTTTATTTGCTGCTATCCTTGCACAGAACCCGAGGCGACGGCTGAGATCACACGTCATCTGTTCACGCGTGCGACCAAGCCCTATAAATAGGTAAGAGTTGGAGAGAGAAAGGGTTTTTCTTCTCTGTGCCTCTGCTTCTTTAGAGTTTCTTCTTCAAAACCCTAACTTCTCCTTCCTCGAGAGAATGGCTCCCAAGACTCCTCGCGGTGCTGCCGGTAAGGGGAAGGAGAAAGCGAAGGAGTCCGCGGAAGTTACGGCGGCTGTCGTTCCCCGTCGGCCTGTCGAAGTTCGGCCGGAGGTGGTTGGTAAGTCTCATTGTCCGTACGCCAACGCACATAGGCCTTGAGTCTTTAATGATGTGCCGCGGTCTTTGCCCGCCGACGCGCATGGGTTTAAACCCTGGTGATGCGCCGAGGCTATACTGCTGACGCGCATGGGTTCAAACCCTGAAGATGCGCCGAGGCTATACTACTGATGCGCATGGGTTCAAACCCTGAAGATGCGCCGAGGCTATACTGCTGACGTGCATGGGTTCAAACCCTGATGGATGCGCCGCAGTTTTCTCCTTTAGACACATTGTGTGTTCTCTTCTGACTTTTTCTGATCTTTTACTAGTGTCGATGGCAATCCCGCTTTTGAGTGAAGTTTTCTTGGAGGCTGCCTTCAACCAAATGGGAGTAGAGCATAACGAGGAAGTGATAAACCCTGCTCAAGATGCTCTTATGCTGGATCAGCCTCCTGAGAGAATGACCCTAATCCGTGAACAGCAGTATTGGTTCCTCAAACGGATGATGGAGCGTGGAGTCATTAAACCTTCCACATCTGATAAAGTGACCTTCCTGAAGCCTGAGTTCCTGTTTGGAGACCGTCTCACTTCTACTGACTCGTCAGTACTGAAGGTCAAGGAGGACTGGTTCTTTACTGCGAATGGAGTGCATATGACTGTTAAGCAACTTGAACGTCAGTGGCCTTTGACGTCCTTCTGTCGCCTTGTTTCCCAGAGGAGGATGTCTTGGGAGCTTACCCCTTCTCAGGGGGGAGCGGTGACTGGTGTCATCCAAATTGATTCTACTTCCGACCAAAGGGATGCTTTGACCGTTGTACGGTCTGGGTCTTCTTACACTTGGCGGACTTTACGTCCTGGGAGCCTCTACAGTGATGTACCCATTGATACGTTTGCTTATAGTGCTTCGACTTTTACACATCGTATGTTTTTGATGGAACGTTCCTACCCGACAGGAGAGTTTCGGGTGGAGGGTTGGTGCCATTACGTCTCCAAATGGGATAAACTGACGCTCTGGATCTTGTCGCGATTTCGGACTGAGCTCCGAGAGATCGGGTTGACTGCCGCGATCCGTGCTACCCAGGCGGGTGTTGACCTTAATAGGCACATGTTCCTCGCACTCCTGGAGATGTTTGATATCCATACCGGGACCTTCTTTACTCCGGTAGGGGAATTAGGGCTCGCACTTCATGAGATGTATGAGGTGTCTAAACTCCCTTGGGGGTCGGAGCCCTATGAAGAGTACTTTCCAACCAATGAGGAACTTCAGGTCCTGGGGGACAGAGCTGATGAGATGACGGCCGTCTTCAAGGAAGTGGCGAGTCATCATTACTATGTGCAGAGAAGGGATAAAAGCGGGTCGCAGCCCCATGTGACCGCTTGGAGAGATTATGTCTTTAGACAAGACAAAGAGGATTCTTCGAAGTTTTCTACTCCGCCGGCGCTCTCTCGTAGCGAGGTGCTGTCCGAAATGAGCACGTTAGGGGAGAAGAATCCCCGAGGAAATGAAGACCAGCAGTCAGATGCACGCTCCTACAGCTGCTTCTGGCACCTTGCTTATCCAATGTCATCCAAGGCGGTTTTGGTCGCCTATCTGATGATATGGCTCCGGGATTGCGTGTTCGCAGGTGGATCCGGTGCCGTCGAGAGGGTGACTCGAAACTTAATCCTGCCAGCCGTAAAATTGGTCTTCGGCCGGCGCTTGGCTCTCCTCCCCGCAATGGTATGTAACCTGCAGCGAGGTTTGCGAGAGTTTGCTGGAAATGTGATTCATGATAGAGGCAGAAAAAATAACTTCCCGCGCGCCGAATTGCCGTTTCACTATTTGATGGGATGGCTGATTCTGCATCATCCCAGTGTGATGAGCCCAGGCTCGGAAGGAGATTATAAGGCTGGAGATGCATTCCTTCGTCGTTTCCATCGGAGGAGCTGGTCGTATACTGGTGTCCCGGTTTGTAGAAAGGTTTTATCCCGTCTTCAGGGTTGGGAGATCACCAAAGTTGGTCCCATCTATTTGGGTTTTGAGGCCAACGAGGATTTAAGGGACCTGGGCGAAGGTACCACCACTCTGCCTCAATGGGGATTCCGCTGGTTGCAAAGTATCCGGCCGTCCCATCTGGTGTACCGGAACAGGAATCAGTGCTACCTGGAACCATACTTGCCGAGCCGCTTTGCGCGGCAATTTGGTTATGCTCAGATGATGTTGGATAACCCCAGTAATACCCTGGGGTATGTTGGAAGTTTGTTGGATGGTGCACGAGCTTGGCATTACTATAATGCCGGATGTACCGGAGCTCGTTTTACGTTGCCCGTCCCCGATCCGCGGCCGCCCATTCTTTACTCGGCCGCCAAATTTTACTGTGTTATGGCTGCCCCGCCCTCCGGATATGACAGGGAGACCAGCCTTATCGCAGGCACCCAGTTAGCAGCGACTGGGGATACGCCAGTGAAGGCCCTGGCCGCATCGTCCGTCAGGGGTGGGTCAACGGAGTGCCCCCTCCGCATCACAAGCAGAACCCTCGGGCGATCGATCGAAACGATGTGCAGATACAGGGGCTGAATCTCTTGTGTCGAAGAAGCAGAAGAAGGCATCGTTACCGACGGTGTCATCGGATTCGGCGTCCGAAGAGGTAAGGACATCCTACTAAATCTGATTTTGGTTCCGCCACTTACGAGGCCCCATCTTCTTTTGTAGGAGCCGCTAAAAAGAAAACCTCGTACCCCAAAGTCGGGTGGGAGTAGGCGAGAAGAGATGGCGAGCTCGTCTGGAGTGCGTATCCTGCCTGACAATGATGTCTCTCATGGAGGAAGATCCGGAGGATACTGTCATCGTGGAGGTTCCGGTATCCCTGGGTTATGTCAGGAGGGAACCTGAGGGTGCAGCAGCTTCCGAGGTGACGAAGGCCACAGCGGAGGCTTCACATATCGAAGGTTTAGCAAGTGCGCAGCTTCCTGGTGATGAAGAGGAATGGAGTTCATCATCTTCCGATGACATCGCTCCGGAGCTGCAGGAGTCTGTTGCGGGGGCAAGCAGAAGCAGTGAGGATAGAGGAGAGGGTTGATTCCCCTCCTTGTCATGATGAAGGGAGGTCGGCTGAATCATTGCCAAATCCTTCCTTGGCTTCAACCATGGACATAGAGATGGCTACCGATCGGGCGGTAGCGACAGATTCTGTCCCTGTAGAGGGACTTGAGAAGAATGAGACCCTTCTGCCGGTCTTGTCTCCTGGGGCTGGCCAGGAGATAAATGTTGATCTCCCCGTTTTGCCGGGGGAGGTAGCTGATGCTGATAGAACGTCGGGGGTAGAAGAGGTGGCCGTTGACGTCGGTGATTTCTCCGGGCTTGAGAAGGGTAAGGGTGTGGAACCCTCTGTTGCTCCTTCCACTTGGGGTACTATCACGACGCATGTGCCGGCTCCTTCTGTTCCTTCGGCTCCTCGGGCTAGCAGTCTGGGCCCTGTTGATGAAGAGCCTATTGCTGTCGAGGTTCAAACCTCTCAGATCGAGGTTGGCGGATCTTCCTCCGGTCCGCAAACTGTAGTAGCTCCTCCCAACTCCTGCTATGACGCCGCAGGTGCTGGCGGATGCCGACGAGTATGTGAAGTTCCTCGTCGAGGGAGTGTACAAAATACTGGAGAAAGGTGTATCTGCAGTGATGGATGCCAAGGGAGAGCTTTGCGACAGCAAAAGCTTTGGCAATGCCTTGTATCGAGCTGATCCGCGTTCACCAAGGCCATGACCATATGGCCGAAATTCTGGAGGTTTCGGTGATTGAGCTGGACGAGCGGCTCGCGGAACTGCAGCGCATCCAACGAAATGACCTCTCTGTCTTGATAGATGCAGAGATAGGGAAGTTGATGGCTGAAATCGAGGCTTCCAATCGAGCCGATGTGAGCAGTTGGGAGCGTGAAGTGGCTGGGACTGAGGCTGCGGCGGAGCAGTTGTCTCAATCTATGGAGAAGACGACGGAGAAGCGGGCTGCGGTGGACGCTAACATCGCAGAGGTTGATGCTCAGATGCGCCGTCTTGAAGACCAGCGGGCCCAACTTCAACTAGAAGCTGATCGTGTCCTGGCTGAACACGTGGCATTCAAGCAGGAGGAAGCGACTCTTACTCAGCGGACCCTTGCTTTGGCTCAGCAGCGACGACAGCTTGATGAGAAGTATGAGAGTAAAACTTCCGCTGAGGCTGTCGGATTAATGCGTCAAGAAGCCGAGCTGCGAGTCCAGGCGACTGTGGAAACTCGCACTGCCGACCTGAGACGTCGAGTCAGAGAGCTCTCATCCCACCCTGGAGAGGATCGGGGACTGTAGCTTCTCTTCTTTTTATGTGTTTTTACAACTCTTGCTGGGGAAATAGCGTATTTCTGTACTCCCTTCTTTGAAAAATAAAGAAATACACTATCTCTTCTTTTTTTTGTGATGTGTTCATTTTTGATCTCATGAACTTGATGATTTATGTGGACCTATTATCTTTTGCGCACCTTGGTTTTTAGGTACAGATAATAAGTTTGAAGGAACCAACATGTTTGCTCAGAGGTAATGTGGACATGGCAATCATTAGGTTCAAATGATAGAATCTTCCTACTCAGAGGTATTTATGGACGTAGGTAGGAATGATCCTGGGGGATACGCTGAACAACTCAGAGGTAATGTGGACGTGGAAGTTCTGCGATCAATGTACGACAACACAGGAGTTGTTTGTA
This sequence comes from Iris pallida, assembly GCA_029216955.1. Classification (NCBI taxonomy): domain Eukaryota; kingdom Viridiplantae; phylum Streptophyta; class Magnoliopsida; order Asparagales; family Iridaceae; genus Iris; species Iris pallida. The sequence goes on from JANAVB010021798.1 coordinate 2,959,845, forward strand.
CGGGATGTTTACTCAGAGGTAATGTGGACGTGGTAAACATGAAGGATAGCGTAAGCTCACGAAATGTAAGGTTCCGCTTTGTAGGATGTAGAGAGACAACTCAGAGGTAATGTGGACGTGGTTATCTTTCTACGGAAGGATGCCACGGAACAGCTGGGTTCCGGAAGCATTTGATTTTGTGAAGAGAGGTTGTTTGGGGAAATACATGTCTTGGAGGATGTCAAGAATAGTACTTCTTTAGGAACTTGCCGTTGATGGGCATCATGAACAAGTCCCCATTGGGTTTGGCGAGGCGGTAAGCACCGTTTGAGTATACCGTCTCAATGATGAAGGGTCCTTCCCATTTGGGCTTGAACTTCCCTGGTGTCTTGTGAGTTAACACCATTAGCCTTCTGACTGCTAAAACCAGGTCGCCAACTTGGAAAGTTCTTTGCTTGACCTTCTTGTTGAAAGCCTGTGATATACGGGCTTGGTAAAGTTCGATGCGTTGTTGAGCTAGGAGAAGCTTTTCGTCAAGTGCCTCCAATTTCCGCAGACGACGACGTTGATTGTCTTCTTCTGTGAGATCGTTTGTGATTGCCACACGGAGCGAAGGTATCTGTATCTCGAGAGGCAGTACTGCTTCGCTCCCGTAGACCAGGGAGAATGGAGTGTTGCCTGTTGGGGTCCGTACCGTTGTGCGGTAGGCCCAAAGGCATTCGCCAAGCTTTTCATCCCAGTCGCGTTTGTTGGATGACACGACTTTTTTGAGCAGCCTAACGATAGTCTTGTTGAATGCCTCAGCTAATCCGTTTGCTGCCGGATTGTAGGCGGTTGAGGCCACGTTTTGAATACGATTCTTGTCACAGAACCTGCTGAAAATGTGGCTGATGAATTGGGGACCATTGTCATGAATGATTCGCCTGGGTACTCCGAAACGGTAAATAACATGGTGTTTGATAAAGCTGACCACCCTGGAGCTTTTTACTTCCGATAGTGGGACTGCTTCCGCCCATTTGGAGAAGTAATCGGTGATGGCCAGGATGAAACAATGTCCTCTTGATGAAGGAGGGGTGATTGGTCCTACAATGTCCATGCCCTAGGCTTCGAATGGCCAGGAGGCGACTGTAGGATGTAGAGGTTCAGACGGTGTATGTATGAAGTCTGCATGAAGTTGGCATGCATGGCACTTCTTAGCATATTCCACTGCGTCGGCGGCCATGGTTGGCCAGTAGTAGCCCATACGTCGCAGTCGATCTTGCAACTTAGGACCTGGTTGGTGAGCTCCGCAAGTTCCGTCGTGAGCTTTTCGAAGAGCTTCGGCCGCTTCTTCGTTAGACAGGCATCGAAGGAGAAGCCCGTCGAAGGAGCGTCGGTACAGCATTTTAGTGGCTGTATCATAGTAGAATCGAAGAGAGCGTCTCCTGACTGAGATGGCTTCCTTCGGGTCTTCCGGAAGGATTCCGTAGACGACAAAGTCGATGAACAGAAATCTCCAGTCTCGGACATTAACATCGGTGTTTGTCGGCACGACGTGAGCCATTTGCAAACATAGGTTGTTTCTGGGACAAATCAAGTCTCGGCCAGTTACCGTGACATAGTGTTGAGTCCCAAGGGGCGCGGCCAATGAGGCTGCGAGGCCAGCCAGAGCGTCAGCCTCCAAGTTTTGTAGACGGGGTACATGTTCGATGAAGAACCCAGTAAGGTTGAAATGATGTTCAATACAACTTCATGGTAAGGGATCAAATCTTCATGGCGAACCTCGTATTGCCCCCGAATCTGGTTTACGACGAGTTTCGAGTCGCCGTAGGCTTCCAGATGATCCACCCCCAGCTGTTGTGCTAGCTGGAGTCCCATGATGAGTGCATTGTACTCAGCAACATTGTTGGAGCACGGCTTCGAAAGAGAGTATACGCGCTGGATAACCAGCTGATCGGGGGAGACCAAGACTACCCCTACTCCTGCGATGATTTGGCCGTTGGGGCCCGTTCTTGAAGCGCCATCGAAGAACATCCGCCAAACGGGGCTTCCTTCAGTGACGTTTGATTCTTGGACTTTATCCGGGATGTCTTCATAGAGTTTTGAAGATTCTGGGATGGGGTGTGCAGCTAAAAAGTCAGCCAGAGCCTGTCCCTTGACCGTCTTCTGCGGGACAAACACCATGTTGTATGGCGTTAGTAGGATCGCCCATGTAGCCAGCCGGGAGTTTAATGACCCTGGCTTTGTCATGAGAACTCTGAGTGGATTGACTCGGGAGATGACGTGAATTGTCTGGCCCGAGACGTAATGACGAGTCTTCTGAATGGCAAACACCAAAGCCAAGCACTCCTTTTCAACGGGGTTGTACCGGTGTTCGGCCCCGATGAGTGTTCGACTGAGGTAGTAGATTGCTTGCTCGTAGCCTGCATCGCTGTTTTGAGCCAGTAAAGCGTCGAGGGAATGATCCATGGCACGGACGTAGAGGAAGAATGGTTTGCCGGCGACAGGTGCCACTAGGACTGGCGGGCTTGTCAAGTAAGCCTTGATGTCGTCGAAAGCCTTTTGACACTCCTCTGTCCAGACGTAAGAGACTCCCTTCTTCATGAGCTGAGTAAAGGGTTGACATTTACCGGAGATGTTTGCTATGAACCTCCGGATGTATGCCAGACGTCCCTGTAAGCCCCGAAGTTCTCGAAGGTTCTTCGGAGGGTCCATGTTGAGGATGGCTTTAGTCTTCTCGGGATCGACATGAATGCCTTTTGCCGTGATGACAAAGCCCAAGAATTTGCCGCTAGAAACCCCCAGGAAGGATTTAGCGGGGTTCATTTTGAGTTGATGTGCCCGCATGAGATCAAAGACTGTCCTCAGGTCCTGTAGGTGATCTCTTTTGAGGCGGCTCTTGACTGCGATGTCGTCAACATAGCACTCAACTGTCTTGCGAAGATGTTGACGGAAGATGGTACTTATCGCTCGTTGGTATGTTGCACCGGCATTCTTCAAGTCGAAGGGCATTACTGTATAGCAGAAAACACCTTTCGGAGTCCTGAATGACGTGTGTTTTGCGTCATCGGGGAACATCTTGATTTGATTGTAGCCTGAATACCCGTCCATGAAGGACATGCGTTCAAAGCCACATGTGTTGTCGATCATTACATCGGTGATTGGGAGCGGGAATTCATCCTTCGGGCAAGCAGAGTTGAGATCCCTGAAGTCGATACAGACACGTATCTTCCCGTTCTTCTTGGTGACAGGGACGACGTTGGCTACCCAGTCCGGGTGTTGTTCCTCACGGATGAAGCCACTGGTCAAGAGCTTGTCCACCTCCTGATCGATGGCATTCATGATGTCCGGGCAGAAGCGTCGCTGTTGTTGTTTGTTAGGTTTGGCATCTGGTAAGATGTTCAACCTATGCATCGCGATCTGTGGATCGAGACCCGGCATGTCTTCGTAGCTCCAGGCGAAGACGTCAATATACTCTTTAGCCAGTTGGACTAAAGATTCTCGGTCTTCTCCTTCCAAGCTTTTGCTGATAAAGATGGGTTTAGAAGAAGACCCATCCCCGAGGTCGATCTGCTCGACTTCGTCTTCGGTGGGAGGTTCTCGTAACTCAAAATGAGACTCCCATTGTTCTCCTAGGCGTTGAGCCCAGGGTTCCTCTTCGAAGGGTTCCGGCGGTTGGTCTTCGCCTTCATCTTTCTGAGGTTACGCCGATGTCATGTTAGCTGACAGCACTTTCCTGAAGACTGATCCGATACTGGTATCAGAATCCCACGTCGATGCTTCAGACGAGTGGAAATGTTCTATATCTTCTGCGTCTGAACTCTCTGGAGTTGATGGCGGCGTGACATAGCCTAACCCCCGTCGAGTCCGATTATAGTAATCATGTGGCTTTCCATTGGACATCGAAAGCCGGACAGGGAGATGCCGACCCTTGTCGTAGTTTAAGCCTTTGTTGCTTTTCAGGTCGTAGCCCATCTTTTGGATAATGTGCTTAACCGCATCTGTGTATCGATAGACTTGTACTCTGCCGGTATCAGGTTCGGGCTCGATTGACGGGAGGTCCCGACGACGCTCGATTTTGCCCGAGATGATGGTGCCTTGGTCTCGACTCCGTGGAGGGACTATGAAGACTCCTTGAGATGGGACTATTTGATTATGGTAGACGGTCGTTACTTGTGTTTGCAACGACCGTAGAGCGTTGTCTAATGTATACATGGCATTCCAGTGTGGAAGACAAGAATAATTGAAAGACACTCTATTATTGATAAAGTACGAGATTTTAACCCGTAGGATTACATTGTCGAAGGAGGGTGCGTCTACATCAGCAGAGATATATTCGCCAAGCTCCTCATCTGTAAGCACTGGGCCGGATCAGGAGAGTCCTCCACCGCTCTGACTTTGGGGTCTGAGAGGGTTATGTGAGCCCTCTCCGGCATCTTGGATGACTGCGGCGGCTTGCCTTTAAGACGTACCTTGAGAGGTGCCTCGGTTGCGCCTCCGATGAGTGGTGCCTTCCCTTGTAATTTTACCACCAGGGGAGCCACTGTTTGAGGTGGCTTTCCCTTGAGGCGTATCTTCAGGGGAGCTTCGTGAGTCGGTGCTTTCCCTGATAGCTTGATGCTCATTGGAGGCGCCTTCTGGGGAGGCTTGCCCTTCAATCGGATTTTCAAGGGGACGTCGGGCGTCATTTCGGGCTCCAAGTCTGGCTCTGTTGCCGTCTCTGCTTCATCATCGGCGTCGTTGGCTTCCTCCTCGTCAAGTGGCTTGTACAAGTCGGAATCGGTGAAGTAGGCCTCAATCCCTTTGAAGGGATCGATATCTGCAAACTCCGTCCGGATGACGCCGTTGGTGGATACATATTTCATGCATTGGTGGAGCGTGGAGGGTACCACCATGTACTCATGTAACCATGGTCGTCCGAGTAAGATGTTGTAGTTGACCTCGGCATCCACCACATAATAAGTTACCTCAGTTTTGAGGCTGCCGATGTGACACTTCAGCCGGATCTTGCCCAGTGGCTCGCTCTTGCTAGCGTTGAAGCCACTGATGGTCGTATTGGAGGGCACCAGCCGGTACATTGGGATCCCCAGCTTTGATAGCAGCGCCTTTGGAATGATGCTTAGGGAAGACCCCGGATCGATCTGAATCCTGCTCACCTTTACCGAACCGATGTACCCTGTGTAATACAACGGTCGGTTATGTCGGTGATGCTTGAGCAGCATGTCTTGTTGGGTGAAAGTTATGTTTTGGATAACTTCATCCGCACAATGACAGTGTGCACAAGTAGTTGGGAGGTCTTCAGGCTGCTTGATTTGACTGAGAAAGGATTCGGCATCCTTCAGAGCTTCGCAGAGAGCTTCTCCGGAGTCCTTGGAGAGACGCAGGAGCTCGAACAAAGACAAACGTGCAGGAGTACTGGCCAGTTGCGCCAGAATGTCAAAATTGTGGGGCTTGGCTAGCCCCGAAGCATTTTCTTTCCGCAGAGGTCTGTCGAAACGGGCCTCCACTTGCTTTTGTTTATTGGCTGCTGAGGGCTTGGATGGACCCTCCTCAGGGATGGTGCTAGAAGGCACCACTTCGGCGGCAGCTTCACCGGGCTGGGAGTTCTGTTGTGCACGCGTCTGCACAGGAAGCGCCTCTTCCGTTGAAGAAGAGACCGTACGGTAAGACTTGATCTTCCTGCCTTTTGCTTTGGAGGTAGGGCGTACCTCCGGTTGAGTTACCTCGGAGACGAGGTCGGGGTGAACCCAGAGGACCTCTCCTCGAGATGTGGTGAGTGGGACAAGTCCACTCACATTGTCACGGGTGGGTGGCAAGTTCACCACCTCCATTGTCGCCTTAGGGATGGGGACGACGCCATCTTGTGTGGTAGTCGGCGGCAAGGTGCCGAACTGAAGTGACACCACATTAGCTGACACCGTCTTCTCTTCATAGTCGACGGAGATTACATCCGCATTGATCATGTGCTGGATGTAATTTTTGAGGACGTAGCAGTCCTTAGTCGGGTGTCCGACAAACCGATGGTAGTGACAGTACCTCGGGTTGTCCACTTTCCCGACTTCATCGGGCCGCTTCGGGTCCAAAAGCTTGATCTTGTCACCCTGCTTCAGTATCTCAAAGAGTTGCAGGGTGTCGTCATCATTGAATGAATAAACCTCCTTGGGTCTCGGTGCTAGTGGAGGCTTTTGAGTAGGCGCAGATGCGCCCTTCGAGGCATTAACAGTCAATGCCTGTTTCCCCTTTGTTTCTCGTCCGGAGTTGTTGATTGCGGACTTTTTCCCCTTATCGTCAAAGGTGGGGAAGCTAACACCCAGAAGACGTGCATTGGCCGCCTTCTTCTCTGCAGCTTCAGCTTCGATGATTAGGGAGCTCCAGTCGGGAGGGGGAGTAGAGTTAAGCCAGAGCTTTGCTGCAGGCAGCATGTACATACTGCAAGCGAAGAGAAGTGCATGCTCTGGCATGCCTGGAGGTAGCCTGAAGCAGGCCTGACGGAAGCGTTCGATGAATGCCCGAACCGTTTCCTTGTCCTTCTGGCGTATCTCAATGAGAGACGCCATCGTCATGTCCTTCCCACCGTCGTAGAAGCGGTCGAGAAAGAGGCGTGTCAGGTCGTCGAAGGATGATATGGAATTATCGGGAAGGCTGCAGTACCAGTCATACGCCACCCCTTTCAGGGCTCCAACAAAGATGCTGGTGAGAAGCGCGTCCTCCTTCGGAAGATGCCCTATCTGCGACTGGAAGTACGTCAGGTACCGTCGTGGAGAGTCCTTCCCGTCATACGGCGTGAGTGTTTGTGGTTTATACTTTGGGGGATAAACCACCTTGTTCCACTCAAGGGGATAAGGCTGGGGAATGCCCATCCTCTGGCGCTCCTCCTGCCTGTTCTTGGACTCGAAGTGCTTCCGCAGATCTTTGATCATTTCGACCACGTCCTCCGTGGAGCTAGGAGTCGGGGAAGGAGGTACCACCTGGAGTGGAGCGTTTGAGGGCTCCGACGTCCGGGGTGCTTCTGTGTCTGAGGGTATCCGTTGGAGGGGCACACTCGACTCTCCATTGGCTCCTGGGTCGGGACCATTTGAAGGTGTCCTGATCAAGGCCGACCGTATCTCAAACACTGCTTGAGTCAGTGCTTGCATTGAGGCAGAGAGGGTTTTGAGTCCTCCCTCTAGCGAGTCTATGCGCTGGACAATGTCCTGTGGCGGCGCATCAGTCTAAAGATCACCCCCGGTCATGTATACTGTCATGACATGGCCGGAAGTGGATGGATTAGTTGAGGCTTCGCTTTCAGCCTCGCTCTCATGTGGGAGAGTCACTTCTCCTGGTGTTTGGCCACCCCCAGCCATATTCTGGAGTTCGTCTTCGACAGGCGCATCTGCAAGGGCCTGACTGCCCTCAGCTCTGTCTTGAAGGGCCTCTTCGTTTCCAGCACTACCCCCGACGGTGTCCTGGAGGACATCATCATTTTGAGGGGCTTCAGGGAGGCCATCTTCGCCTTGATGAAGATCTGCCGCAGCTGTGCTTTGGACATCTTCGTCTTCGGAAGGAGGCTCGACAAGGGTCTGGCTACCCCCAGCTTCCTCCAAGAACTTCTTCCTCGACCGAGTGCCTTCGAACACTCCAGAGGTCGTGACAGCTGCATTGGTTTTCCTCGGCTGGCTTTTGGATGAAGACGAGGAATTGGCAGTCGTCTTCCGGACAAATGAGGAGTTGGAGATCACGTTGCATGAAGCAACCTTTAGCTCCTCTTCTGCTGACACCTTCGTCCCAAGGCGATGTCGGAGGGGTGTCGATGATTGTAGCCGTTGGAAGACCGACTGCTTTGGCGGTACTGCCGTCTTGCAACAGCAGTTGATGGTGACCACTGCACAAGTGTGCCCCGTGAGAGGCGCATCGTGCTTGTTGGTCAACTCTCCTGGCCGGCGCTTGTGAGTGATTACGTTGCGCAAGTCGTTGGAGGAGAGTGCTACCCTCACACCCCTCTCAGGCACATGGCAGGGCCAAGCGCCGGGGTGGTCGGGTGAGTGCTGCGCCCCCTGATCTAATACCAAGCAGGCATCACGATCAGTAGTGGGGGAACCACAGCATTTGAAGTGACTTGAACGGACCTCAAACGCACAACCAGAGGAGGCGCGGGAGTTCAAGACCAATGAGTTTTCCTCTCTCGGCTTGGTTGTGCACGCAGTGAATGCGCCCAAGCGAGATGAGGACTTTGAAGGTCGACTCGTTGTCGGTGCAGAAGCACTTGAGTCAACCTTGTACAGCTTGCCATCGGTAGCGCACGTGATTGTAAGTGCGTGCCTCTGGCCGGCTGCTGGCATAGCACGTTTGTGGCGCATGGCCCGTGCGGCCTTGGATTTCTTCGTACCAGCCCGCTGGGGCGCATAGTACTCAGCATCCAAATTCTCCTCGCCATTACAGCGAGTGAGTCTGTCAAAGACAGAGGCTCTTTGTGGCGCATCAGAAGTGATGCACGGGGCATTGGCTGCGCCCCTGCTCCGTCGACGTATCTTCCTCGCCTGAGAGGAAGATGGCTGGGGAACGTGGTCAGCCGCACGCTTCCCCGAGAGATGCGCTGCATCAGCGGGCGCACCTTGGCTGCTGAGGACGTCAGCAGGAAGAAAAGGCTGGACGGGCGCATCCCCTTCAACGGTGGTGCCCGAGGCGTCGACTTTGTGCACCCAGACTGCGCGGGTCTTCTTCGGCTTCGACAGCCGCTTCGAAGGACTCGCACTTCCTTCAGAAATGAACTCCTCGTACGCCTGTTGGTTGAGGCGCACTACCAGCGTCTTGTGGGAGGAGCCCACCTTCACGTCGTCGGCCTGTGACACGACTTTCTCGGTAGAGGAGAAAGAAGTCCCCAGCAGAGTCGCCAGCTTGTTTGCCATTAAAATTGTTTTGATTGAAATTTTAATACAAACAGAACAGTGATACAATATAGGACTTAGATGTAGTCCTAGGAGTACACTTTTGTTTAAGCTGGGTCCTTAGTGCCAATGGAGCGAGTGGTAATGCGTTGACTCCGTTGACCGGCTGACGACGGTTATCGGTTCTCTGAAGGTGTTGATTGCTCTGGGTGCTGGAGCTTGCTGAGAGGAGGAAGACGTTGAGTGTCTAGAACTGCCTCTCCGGTGATTCTCTGTTGTGGATTCTTTGTGAGCCTTGTGTGTTCTGAGTCTCTGTGTGTGTGTGAAGGAGATGATCCTTCTATTTATAGTTTTGCAGGTTGGCTGCTCATGCGCGCATGCAGGATGCGCTGGTGTGGGGACGCCACGTGGAGGTTGCTGATGGAGGCGCACGGATGCTGCGCCCTGATCGAGGAGGAGAACTCTTCATACTGCTGTTGTGAGCCGACACGTAGCAGAGAGAAGATCTTTCCGTTGCTGAAATCTTGGATGAGTTGAGTCAAAAGACACGTGTCGTCGACTCATGGTTCGAAGATCTCGGATTTGGTGGAGAGAAGTGATCTGGTGAGCTGCGCCTTGGATTGGGCGCAGGAGGAGGCTGCGGCTCATAACCTTTAGGAGTTACAAACCATTTGGGGCACATGGCTTTTGAGGCGCATGCAGGCGACTTTCCTTCTGTCTTTCGGGATCAGAGAGCAGTCTGAGGCGCATGGCTTTTGAGGCGCATGCTGATTTGGACGCATGGCCGTAGAGGCGCATGCTGATGGTGGAGTGGCCACGTGGCAGCAGCCGTCGAAGTAAAGTTATGATGATGCTGACGTTGCCGACGCTTCGTTTTCTGAATAAAGCTGTCAACTGTTCAGACTTTGGGAGGCGTGCTGCCAACTCTGTCAGTTCAGCATTTAATGTTGGTGACGTTCGATGGACAGCTGAGTGGGCGCGTCGGTTGGCGTTCCACTCGGTATGGAGATGTGTGAGGGCGCACCCTCTGTAATGCGCCGAGTACTGTAGGGCGCGTCTGTGTGATGCGCCTGATGTCGAAGGGCGCATCCGTGTGATGCGCTGTCTGGCTGGCGCATCGGACATGTCTTTTAATGATGCGGCTGTCTCGCTCTTCGAGTGCCATAAATAGTCGTTTGGCTGAATTCGAGGCGTTCGGTTCATCCATTTAATGTAAATTCATTGCACGGAATTCGGAGGGCCGTCCACTTGGCGCGTGGGTTTGATCTGCCCGGCCTATAAATAGTGGCATGGAGAGAAGATTTGCTTTTCATTCCCTCACGTTCTTCCAACATGAACTTGAACATACGGGTGCATTCTGTTGACGAAGTGCTCCCGAGGGTGAAGATGAGACGCTGTGTTGTCTTCGATGCACTTGAAGGTGACTGTTACATCCAAAAGATGGAGTCGAGGGCTTCTGAGGCAGGCGGAAGGTGCCTGTTGCATCCAAAGATAGGGATGCTCGAGCCTCGTCTCCGTTATTCCGGAAGAGCCGTAGATCGGAATGGCGGTGCTAGGCTCTCTCTTCCTTCAAAGTGGGGTTTCCCCACTTTGATCGTGTTGAAAGCTGCTCCTTTAGCCGCGGTTTCGATCACGGTCTTCCTTCGACTTTGGAGGCTCTTTCGAAGCCTCCCCTGGCCACAGCATTTGCGGTGCTCTTCTCTTCCTTGGTTTCAGCCAGAGGGTTAAATGCTTTGCTTGGCGAAGCACTTATCCGGTGATCCTGGCTGGAAGAGCAGCGCATAACTGGGCTCTGCTCGGCCAGGTGAGAGCCTGGCTGGAAGAATTTGGCTGAAGGAATGCACATAGCTGGGCTGGATGCACATAACTGAGCTGCTGAAGAGATGATGGGATGCGCCTGGATGGAGGCGCATGATGTCTGCTGCGCCTGACTGATGGCGCATGGTGGCTGCTGCGCTTATCTGGAGGCGCGTGGTAGCCGCTGGCTGTAGACTTAGGATCTTTCCTTTGTAGAAATTCTCCTTTGTACAACCTTTTCTAGACATGTAATAGACTTTTATATATAAAATGAAAAGTCCTTCTTCAAATGTCTATACTTATTGACTTTGCTGTGAAGTTCTTCGTCTGAGTTCTAGCGCATGTAGTGTCTGGCGCATGGGCTTTCTGGTTGTGAATTTCCATGCTTCTACAACTACTTCTCCCCGAGATTCTATTACTGCAGCAGTTGGAAGTACTTTAGACTGTGTATCAGGAGACCCGAATTTGGGCATCTGGGATGGCTCCCTTCTTCTGCGTGAGTCCCTCTGTCCAAAGGAGCCATGGTAGAGTTAATCGTTCCCAAAGGTCCTTCTGCGATCAATATACACCATTGTTGAAACATTATCAGAAGAATTATGATAAATAAAAATTAGAAATTTACCTGAACTTGGTAGTACATATGGTGTTTCACGAGGCATGGCTGCTTTTGTACGAAGTCTCGACATTGTGTTCTCAGACACTGCTGCTTGACTGCTTCCAGCTTTCGAACCTCCCGATGAAAGCGACTGCTTCCAGCCCCTGACTATTCTTGGAGGGGAAGGATGATTGTGTTTGTCTCCTTTAGGGTTTGATCTTCAGGGGTTTTAATTCCTGTGGTATCAGCTTTAGGATCTTCAACAATCCTAGCTACTTTCGAAGCTCCAAGATGATCTTCGTAAACCTCTTCACGTGTTTTGGGTTCATCTATTTTTTGCCCTAAGTGCCCTTCATCATCAATGGAGTGTTCTTCACCCGCAACAGTGGTCTAGCCCTCTTCGACCGGTCTCTCTTCATTCAGTATAACTTCTATTGAAGCTTGTTCACCTTCAGTAGCAATGGTGAGATCATCTTAATTTGAGGAATCTCCAAAATCACAGCCTTCAAGAGCCGCTATCATTTCTTGATCCTCCTAAGATTGAGTAGGAGTTTGGGCTATAGAAGGGACAGTGACATCAGGATTAGGCAATTCCTTTTCAGGAAGTGTAGTCATTGGAACTCCTGGAGTTGGAAATGACATCATAATTCCTGCGACAGCTAATATAGTTACATGAATAGTTATGACCGGAGCCGGAATGTTAATCTCTACAGTTAAAAAAAATAAATATGTCAAAATCAGTTAGACATGATTTTACGAAAATAATATTAACTACCTTTTTGAAGTGGTAAATCTTGGTGCAAAGGTAGCGGTGTCTCTGGTTCAGATAGAGTGAATAAAGAGCCCACTCTTGGACGATCTCCTCTGGACACTAGTAACTTCCTTCTAGGCTTCCGATGTAGGGGTGCTATTGGTTCTTCTTCCCAAATTTTTTCTGGAATGGCTTCGCTTTGCTTCGAAATCGATGAAGGAGTCATCTCACCCACTGCAAAAGACGTCCTAGTAGTCATCTGTTTTGATTGGGATCGTGTTGTCCTGGTGGTGGCTGGTTCAGTTATGGCCACTACGGTCCTCCTCTTCTTCTCTGAAGCTTGGAGTTAGTAAGGAAGATCATCATGAGTGATGATTCTCCAGCTCACTTTTTCCTGCCAAGACCTTTGGTAGGAGATGTGTCTTTTCGTACCTTTAATAGCACGTCTAGTGGATCAGTCGCTTCATCAGTAAATCCTATGTGGGAAGCTTCTAACGGATCATCGGCCGGATCCTGATTTTCAGTATCTATGAATAAAAATGTTGTACGGACCCCAGCCTTCGTACGTTGGTCGCTCGCGAAGCTATAGGACAGATCGAAGTTCTCGGCAAAAGTATTCGCTGAAGTATAGAAATTCGCGTATGTGTACAACATACGCGGACCTGCCTGGGAAGGGACGTTTGGCATAGAGAATATTGCTTTTGTGCCCTGAGCGTTGTAGTATTCCCACACCCTGGCTCCATCAATTAAATAACCCCGGGCACTTAAGCAAGTTATGGCGTTCCCCACATATAGTTGATCATAGTCGAACTGTCGGGCAAATCGGCTTGGCAGATATGGTTCCAAGAAGTACTCTTCTTCAAACCGAAACACTAAATGAGATGGGCGAATTGACTTCAACCACTCAAAGGTAGAGGGAATCAGACGGAGTGATGTGGCTTCCAAAACCATAAGAATGGGAGGAAAGTGTTCATACCCTTGAGGAAGAGGGATGCATTGGAATCTCCATCCAGGACCCTTATTCAATGCTCGTCAGCATTCTGATAACGTGCTGATATTCCAACGGTCGTTGGAATACTGCCTCATGAAGTCCCCTCCTACTACACTCATATCCGGGTCCATCAAACCAGGATAATGCAAGAGCAGCCACCCGTATAGATATGTATAGGGCATCTCAGTGCGGGAAAATTCATTTCTGGCATTTTTATCATGCATCATGGTGTATATAAAGGTGCGCAAGCCCGCATTGAAGCGAGAAGTCATCGCTGAAAGGAGGTCCATCTTGTAACCAAATACAAGGCGTACAATAACAAACAGGATGCCTAGGTGAAATCTGTCGATAGTACTGCCTCCAGGGACTACGAACCGTCGCAGCCATATGGAAAGAAAGCCCGCCAACTGGGCTTCTTTAGATATATGTCTATAACCTTGTCGGAAATAACTCTCGATCGTGTCACTAGCTTTGAAAGGGGACCAATCTTTGTCTAGCTCATTGTCATATTGATCGTACTCCTCTATCAGTTTTTGGATGTCGCTTTTGTCGAGTGGTTTGAAGAAACAAGGGTCACAAGTGTTGACACAAAGTCACTGTCAACCAAATATTGATAACATTGACTAAATAATACATGTAATGATTCAATTAGACACACGACGACTACATCCGGCTCAAGTCAGACGACAACTCAGTTTTGCAATTTCAAGTCATTGTTGAGTTTGTATTTTTATATTTATTGAGTCTAGACTTATGTAAGCTGAGTTGTGCTGAGCTCTTGAGACTTTACCTATAACCTTACCCAAAATCCATAAGCTCCATACATCAAAATAAGCCCGTTGGACCTTAAGACCCATTCTGTGCTCTGGAGACAAAGTTCGGGCCGAACTCTGCCTCCACACAGAGTTCGGGCCGAACTCTGTCCCCTAAAAATTAGTACCCTAATTTTTAGGGTTGGCTAGTTGCTACTTGTCCAACGGCCAAATTTTTGAAAATTCCTACCAGAATTCTGGCCGAATTCTGCCTACCAATACCCTATAAATAGGCCAAGAATTCTCTCATTTTCATTCATCCAATCTTCTCTTCTCTTCTCTCAAAAGCTCAATACAAGCCATACCCTTCTTCATCTACTAGCCACAAGCTTCCTAAGCCTCGAGTGCTCAGCATCTCTCAGTTAGGAGTCTTGTGCAAGAGTTCAAGAAGTCGCTTGGAAAATTCCAAGCATCGCCACTGCGATCCTTTGTAAGAAGTTGACGTGCTCTTCTGAAGAAAAGGCATGGGGTATAACTACTATTTCACAAATAGTGGATTTATCCTGAGCTAGAGTTCTCAGGCCTGGACTAGTCCTCCACGAGGGAAACCAGCTTAAAATTGGCTGTGTTTGCGTATGCTTTCTTGATCCTTATTTATTTCCGTATTTACTCTGATTAGTTTTTCTTGTGAAAGAGTTTAAATTTTTAATTGGCTATTATTGCTATAAACTCTATTCACCCCCCTCTAGAGTTGCCATCTGTTCTTCAATTGGTATCAGAGCTCTGTTCTCTCAACAAGGACTAACATCCTAGAGCTGATCTATGGCAACCACATAATCCTTGATTTCCAATCACGGTGAAGGGCAGTCCACTCATAGGCCTCCCCTATTTGATGGAACAAACTACACATATTAGAAAACAATGATAAGCTTTTATCTCAAGTCGCTAGACTTTGACCTGTAGACTATCGTCACTGACGGTTACAAAAAGCCTGCCAGAATAGTTGTCAATGGTGATCTCGTTGAAAAATCACATGGCAAATATTCTGACGAGGAGAAGAAACAGGCAAGTCTAGACGCGAGAGCTATTAATGCTTTATTCTGTGCTATAGACAGGAATGAGTTCAACAGGGTATCTACATGCACCACATCTCACGAAGTATGGAGACTTCTAGAAGTAACGCATGAAGGAACCACCCAAGTCAAGGAATCAAAGATAAGTCGTCTCACTCAAGAATATGAGGCTTTCAAGATGAAGCCAAATGAGACGATCACGCAAATGTTCACAAGATTCCTCGACATCATCAACCCCCTGTCTTCGCTCGGCAAACAATATTCAAATTACGAGAAGATTCGCAAGCTACTTAGGGGGCTCCCAAAGATTTGGAACCCAAAGGTGACAGCCATCATAGAAGAAAATGATCCCACAACCATGTCCATGGAGACCTTTATAGGAAAGCTGATGACTCATGAGCTTGACCTCAAGGACTTCGAAGAGCCTGCTCCTAAGGCTAAGGAGATCGCACTCAAAGCTCACCGACGGAGGGCTGACCCCGAAGAGACGGATGACGAGAACTCAGAAGGTGATGATCAAGCTCTCCTCGTCCGCAACTTCAAGAAATTTCTTCGCTTCAACCGAAGAAAGAAGGAATCATAATAAGACGACGAAGAAGAGCCAACCTGCTACGGTTGCAAGAAGACAGGACACGTCCGAAAAGACTGTCCATTTTTAAAGAAGAGCAACCGCTATGAGAAACTTTACAAGAAGACTTCCTCAAAGAAATATGCCAACATGAGCATTTGGCATGAAAGTGAAGCTAGTGACTCCGAGGAAGAAAAGGATTCTCCTCAAGATACTGCAAATATGTGCCTAATGGCAACATCCGACAAGGTCTCAAACGAAACTCTTGATGACTTCACTTTTGATGAACTTGGCGATGCTTTCACCGATTTGCTTAAAAATCACAAAAAGGTCATTGGTAAATACAAACATGCCAAGGACAAGATCAAAAGTCATAAAGTCGAAATTCAAAGACTTTCTTTACTGCTTGATAACATTAGAGACACTTCACCCACGGATGTAACAGATGAGGTATCTAAGCTTAAAATAAGCTTACATGATGCCGAAGCACGCATTGAACAACAAACACAAGAAATCACAGCACTCAATACGGAGCTTGCAGAAGAAAAGAGTAGACACAAGATTTCTATTAATAAGATGCATGGTTTGAATGCTAAGATTACTGAACTGCAAGCTGTATCTAAAAAACTAGAGACTAAATTGGGAAAACATGTTGCTCAACCTCAAACCCAAGAGATACACACAAAGCATGATACTTCTCATACTAGTCACCCACGTCATCCACCTGCAACACGTAATCATGCTTACATATACACAAACTTTCACAAAGCACACAAACCATATGCACATAGAAATAACTATCATATGTCACAAAATTATCATGCTACACATAGATACAATCATCATCATGTTGCACAAAAACAGCATCACCATCACTCTACATATAGACATCATCACCATGCTACTCCATATAGACAATATCACCATGACACTCCACATCACTCTATACATAGTCATCATTACCATGCTAATTCTACATATCATCATACTTCTCCTCATCACTCTACTTATAGACTTCATCAGCATGCTCCTAATATAAATAGGAATGCTATATGTACTTATTGTGGTTTACATGGACACATTTCACCATAATGTAGAATTAGAAGATTAGTAGATAGAAAGATATATGCATGGTTTCCAAAAACTAACTTTTCAGGACCCTCAAGAACTTGGGTACCAAAGGTCACATCTACTCTTGATGTAGGTGGACCTTCTTTCCTCAACTAAGAGTAAGTAGATTCTCGATAGTGGATGCTCGCGGCATATGAGGGGAGACACAAATCTTTTCGCATCACTATCGATGAAGAGAGAAGGATATGTATCCTTCGGCAACAACCTAAAAGGTTATATTATAGGTAATGGTATTATTGGCTATCCTCCCTCTCTCGTAATAAAGGATGTCTGCCTAGTGACCGAGTTAAAGCATAACCTACTCAGCATTAGTCATCTTGCTGACCATGGATATGGCATTAACTTTGGACAAAACAAATGCCTTATTTATGATAGGTCAACGGGAGACATTGCTTTTGAAGGGGTAAGAGAGGATAATATTTATATTTTTTATTTGTCTATAGATACTAACAATGCAGGTAGATGCCTATATGCTCATAAGGACGAAAGATTATTATGGCACCAGCGACTTGCCCATGCCAACATGGATACTATATCCAGGCTATCAACTAAGAATCTAGTTAGAGGCTTGCCCGATATCACATTCAAAAAGGACATGGTATGTGCCGAATGTGAATTGAATAAGGCAACTAAGTCTTCATTTCATTCTATAAACTCTGTAAGTACTTCTAGACCTTTGCAACTTCTCCACATGGATTTATTTGGCCCTAGTAGAGTAGCCAGTCTTGGTGGAAAACTCTATGCCTTTGTTATTGTTGATGACTTTTCAAGATTTACTTGGGTTTTCTTTCTTACAAATAAAAGTGATGCTATTTCAGTTTTCAAGATTTTTGCAAAGAAATTTCAAAACGAAAAAGGCTACATGATTACTCGAATCCGAAGTGATCATGGAGGCGAATTCAAAAATTTTGATTTTGAAAAGTTTTGTGATTCTAATGGTTTTGATCATGAGTTTTCTTGTCCAAGAACTCCTCAACAAAATGGCGTTATGGAGCGGAAGAATAGGACTCTCGGCGTATGGCTAGAGACATGTTGAACAAGTTTTCACTTCCGAAATACTTTTGGGCTGAAGCTGTCAGTACAGCATGCCACATTTTAAATAGGGTGCTTATTCATTCCATTACGAAAAAAACACCCTATGAGCTTTGGTTTGGGAGAACCCCAAATGTTTCTTATTTTAGAGTTTTTGGTTGTAGATGCTTTATCCTTAACACCAAAGACAACTTAGGCAAATTTGATGCCAAAGCTGACGATGGCATTTTCCTTGGCTATGCTGCCAAGAGTAAGGGATATAGAGTTTTTAACAAACGCTCATTAATTATGGAAGAGTCTACAAATGTGACTTTTGACGAAGATAACAGTGCAGCAGCTACTCTTGATGATGATGTTGAGCCATCAACTTCTACTCCAATGAACACCACAACCGAAACCAATTCTCTGGAGGGCTTGCCAAAGAAATTCTCTTTCAAGCCACCATATCCAGAAAATTTGGTAATCGACGAGGTTTCACGTGGACTAACTACTAGATCAGCATTAAGAGACTCTATTGCTAGTACTGCCTTTATTTCACAAATTGAGCCGAAAAAACTTTTAGAAGCTTTCAATGATGAATTTTGGATTTTTGCTATGCAAGAGGAACTCAACCAATTCGAGAGGAGCCAAGTATGGGAACTCATTCCTAGACCGGCTAATCACTCGATTATTGGTACTAAATGAGTTTTTAGAAACAATGTGAATGAAGATGGTTCAGTCACACGCAACAAAGCTCGTCTAGTAGCCCAAGGATATAACCAAGAGGAAGGTATCGACTACGATGAGACGTATGCTCCTGTTGCTAGATTGGAATCCATTCAGATGCTTTGTGCATTTATAAATTTTTAAAATTTCAAATTATTTCAAATGGATGTTAAAAGTGCTTTCTTGAATGGATTTATTAAGGAGAAAGTTTATGTAAAACAACCCCTTCATTTTGAAAATCACAAATTTCTCGACCACGTGTTCAAGCTAAAGAAAGCGCTGTATGGCCTCAAACAAGCCCCTAGAGCTTGGTATGAACGGCTAAACAACTTCTTGCTTGAGAAAGGTTTTTCAAAAGGGAAAATTGACACAACACTTTTCATAAAATCTTTCAAGGATACTATTCTTTTAGTACAAATATACGTAGATGATATTATATTTGGTTCTACTGATGAAACCCTTTGTCAAGAGTTTGCCAAGTGTATGCAGACCGAGTTTGAGATGAGCATGATGGGGGAGCTCAACTACTTTCTTTGGCTGCAAGTCAAACAAATGTCAAATGGAACCTTCATCTGTCAGTCGAAGTATACAAAGGACATGCTGAAGAAATTCGACCTTGACAACGTCAAACCATTCAGCACTCCAATGGCTACTTTAACCAAACTTGAACCAGATGATAGCGGCAAACCCGTAGATCAACGTAAGTATCGAGGTATGATAGGCAGTCTACTCTACCTTACTGCTAGTCGCCCTGATATTATGTTTAGCGTTTGCCTGTGTGCTAGATATCAAGCAAATCCTAAGGAATCACACATGACCGCGGTTAAGCGTATCTTTCGATACCTTAAGGGTACGGTTACAGTGGGCCTATGGTATCCCAAGTCAACATCATTTGACCTCATTGGTTACTCTGATGCTGACTTCACCGGATGCAAGGTCGACCGTAAAAGTACGAGCGGTACGTGTCATTTATTAGGAAAGGCTTTAGTCTCTTGGTTTAACAAGAAGCAGAATTCTGTCGTACTATCCACAACAGAAGCTGAATACATCGCAGCTGGGCGTTGTTGTGCACAAATTCTATGGATGAAGCAAACCCTTGAAGACTACAACTTATCTTTCATGCATATTCCAATCTTTTGTGACAACACTAGTGCTATAAATCTTACTAAGAACCCCATTTGTCACTCACGCACGAAGCACATTGAAATACGTTATCACTTTTTGCGTGATCATCAGCAAAATGGCACGATTAACTTAGAATTTAATGATACTGATCATCAGTTAGCAGATTTCTTCACAAAACCATTATCCGAAGAGCGCTTCAATTTTCTCTGTCGTGAACTTGGAATTTTAGATGAAGCTGTTGTAAATTAAAATAAACCTGCGTAAATATCGAGTATATCTTGATTCTCTTATGATGAACTTGCTATGGGTACAAGCCGAAAGGGTCCTTCTGACAACAAGGCGTAAAAGCCTAAGCGACACGGTGCACTAGTCCTCAGGACTACCGCTAGCTGGGATCCGGCCCCTGCAGCTAACCCATGGCAGTTTCAAAATATTGAATTATGATATAATTTCTTGTTTATTATACGGTTCATTTTTATTTATCACATGCTAAAATACTATTTTTTTCAACTTCATATTGCTACTTCGAACTCACTATCTGTTATTCATTTGTTTACTTATTGGATCTTTTCTTGTATTTATAATCTTATCTTATTTTTATCTTTCTTAACCATTTTTTTGCCTGATTCATATTCTGTAACCAGGATCCGGAATTCGGGCCGAACTCTGCCCTTACCAGAGTTCGGGACGAATTCGGCCTGACTGTTCCAGAACCGGGAACAGTCTCAGCCGTTGATCAAAAGTTAGATCCAATGGCCATTATTTGCTCCGACCAAGAGAAACCTTTCCCATATTTTCGGTTTTTCTTCCCTCTCCTTCTTCATTACCACCTTTTCACTTCTCCAACACAATTCTCTCAAAAACCTAACCCTAATTTCTCATTTCTAGAGCTCTTTTCTTCCCCAAACTCAAGGAGAAGGCCTTTTTTTAAATTCTCCTTCATTGTTCATTATTAGTTTGAGGTATAATTTCATACTTTTCTATATCTCAATTTCCTTCATTTTTTTATTGTGTTATGGCTCCACGTTTGTTCAACCGCGGAAAGAGACTTCGGACCGAGGGAGCATCCTCGTCGAATGCTCCTCCTCGCGTTGAACCGCCCGTTGCACCGACCATTGAACAACAAATCCATCCGTTGTTCAATCCTCCACGTCCACATGATCCAAACACTTTTGATGACCGAATTTTTGTATCACTAGACGCCTCAAATGATTGGTTTAGTAATTTTCGGACACGTCCGGTGTTTGCAGGACACCCCATCAACTTTACTATATTTTTACAATATGATGCACTCTTTCATGACCTTTGCCTTGATGAACTTGTTACCACAAATTTGGTCATTTATCGTAGTACTATTCAAATGTTCTACTGCAACTTAACCCATGATGATACTCATATTTATTCACGAGTTGCGGGAATTGATATATCTTTTGACGATTTTGATTTGGCCGAATATCTTGAGCTTCAAGAGCCTAATTCTTGGGAAAAGCTTGTTGAAGCTAGATCATTTCAATTTCCCGAAGGGATTTCACTTGAAAGCTTCAAGGACGACTTGTGTAGCCCTAACACACGTCCTCGTAAGCTTTTGGCTAAATTCCTCAATCCCTATTTCTATGAGCTTCATCGGATCATTTTCAACACCATTCTACCCAAAGCGGGTTCTACCGATGAAGTCACTTATTTTGAAATCTCGGCCTTATACCATCTCCACTTTCATATTCCCTTTAATCTTCCACGTACAATGATGGATTGGATGATTAATTGTAGGAAGAAACCAAGATCTTTGGTTTATGCATTATACCTTCCTATGATCTTTCGTGCGTTTCATGTACCCCTTGATGAGTGTCCATTCTTACCTGCCCCTGCCTTCCTCTCTAAGACAAGGAGGCTTCAGGAGGCCATTGGCTCACCAGTCGTGTCTGAGCATTCTGATGATGAGCCAGATGTCCCTCCTCTTGGACAGGATCCTCCTCCTCCTCCTACCACTCTCGAGTCTCTTCAGACTATGCTCCGAGATCGCTTCACCTTGGAGGACGATCGTTGGACTCAGCTGGATTATCGAACTACCTTGCAGATGAGTGCCATCAGCAACTCGCTGCATGATATTCGGTATTCTATATCTCGCCATCCTTCCATGCCCATTCCTATGGAGCGAGATTCCGGTCGTGAGGGCTATCGTATCGATGACCCTTGGGTCATTCGCTACTTGGATCCAGATGCAGCCTTCGTGGACCCTCGTCGCTCCTTTACTGATCCATCGGACGACGCTGGGCCTTTACGCGCTCGATGATGGATATGGACCACTCCCTGCTACTGCTACTGAGGATCATAGATTATGGTTTATGCATTTTTGCTTTTAGTTGCTTTTATGTACTTGGTTTGTATTAGACTTATTATGAGTTGTGACTTTTGAGACTTTGGTAGTTCCATCAGTTTATGTCATTTCTATTATGACTCTTGAGACATTTGGTCGTTATATCAGTTTATATGCAGTTTCTTCTCTTATCTTTTAGTGTGTTTGCCAGTTATTACTTATCTTATATTGCTAAATGCCAAAAGGGGGAGGTATGTATATTCTTTTATGTGCTTTTGGAAGAATGTTCTTAACAGGCCAACAAGATGCATTGTTTATGGGGGAGCTATTTTTAAGCTCGGCAATGATTATGGGGGAGCTATGCTTTTGTCTTTACATGTGTCCAAGTATGGATATTGAATATACAATTATTATTTTGTCAATTATCAACATGGGGCAGATTGTTGACACAAAGTCACTGTCAACCAAATATTGATAACATTGACTAAATAATACTTGTAATGATTCAATTAGACACACGACGACTACATCCGGCTCAAGTCAGACGACAGCTCAGTTTTACAATTTCAAGTCATTGTTGAGTCTGTATTTTTATATTTATTGAGTCTAGACTGATGTAAGCTGAGTTGTGCTGAGCTCTTGAGACTTTACCTATAACCTTACCCAAAATCCATAAGCTCCACACATCAAAATAAGCCTATTGGACCTTAAGACCCATTCTGTGCTCTGGAGACAGAGTTCGGGCCGAACACTGCCTCCACACAGAGTTCGGGCCGAACTCTGTCCCCTAAAAATCAGCACCCTAATTTTTAGGGTTGGCTGGTTGCTAGTTGTCTAACGACCAAATTTTTAAAAATTCTTACCAGAATTCTGGCCGAATTCTGCCTACCAATACCCTATAAATAGGCCAAGAATTCTCTCATTTTCATTCATCCAATCTTCTCTTCTCTTCTCTCAAAATCTCAATACAAGCCATACCCATCTTCATCTACTAGCCACAAGCTTCCTAAGCCTCGAGTGCTCAGCATCTCTCAGTTAGGAGTCTTGTGCAAGAGTTCAAGAAGTCGCTTGGAAAATTCCAAGCATCGCCACTGCGATCCTTTGTAAGAAGTTGACGTGCTCTTCTGAAGAAAAGGCACGGGGTGTAACTACTATTTCACAAATAGTGGATTTAATCCTGAGCTAGAGTTCTCAGGCCTGGACTAGTCCTCCACGAGGGAAACCAGGTTAAAATCGGCTGTGTTTGCGTATGCTTTCTTGATCCTTATTTATTTCCGCATTTACTCTGATTAGTTTTTCTTGTGAAAGAGTTTAAATTTTTAATTGGCTGTTATCGCTATAAACTTTATTCACCCTCCTCTAGAGTTGCCATCTGTTCTTCAACAAGCCTGAGTATAGAAGATTTTGTCTTCATGAATATGACCCAAGAACAAATAAGGCAGCCACTTGGATGTGTAGCAGGTCCCTACGGTGGCACTCTTGTAGTAGAGGAAGCATATCTAGTAGTGACATAAGAGCTCCTCAAAAACTCCTGCCATTTCAGGATTTTATGTTAATATTATGTCCAATTCTTCATTGGTAGGTACATACTCCTCGTACGGGTTGTTTCCCATCGAAAGGTGAGAAAAAAAACTTCATCTCGTGAATAACAAAGCCGATCTCCCCATGCGGGGTCATAAAGGTTCCGGTCTTATCGTTATACCTTTCTACCAGAGCCAGGAATATATGCACATTCGGGCAGAACCCATAAACTGTAGCCCAGACTGCTTCATAAAGACCTATCTCCAGAAGCATATCTTTCATGTGATTCAAAACCGAGTTAGCCAAGATGCTCTAGCACTTATTATCTGGATTTACCAGGCCTGTCATTCGCATGGTATGGTCCGGGTATCTTCCTTCAACTTTGGCAAACTCGTTCATAAAAATTGGTACTCTGACTGGGAGTAACAGCGATGAATCCTTGGGAGGTACACAACCTGGCATCAGACCTCTTAGATGGGAGCTGTATTTATCTGAGGAATATAGAATTGGTCTCTACTTTGTAGACCTAGTCTATAGCAGATCCTTCCCACTCTTGCCTGCTACTGTGGAGTTATATCCCATGCCATCCGGCGACGGTAACTCAAAAATTTATATCCAGACAATGATTGATATCTCGACATTTCTAGGAGGTACATCATCCTACCCTCACTACACTGATAAACCCTGCCTTCCTTATTAGTCTTGGACTAGGACATTTTCTTGATAGCATCACCAAACAAGAAGCTCGATTTCTTATGAACTATATTATCCACACTTTCCAGAGGCTGTCCATTCATCAAACACAGTAGAGTGGAGGTCTCTTGAGGTGCGAGTATAGCTCTTCTGGCTTCAGGAAGGTCATAATGCGGATATGACACGTGTGATAAATCTTCTTTGTATTCAGAAGTATTAAATACAAAGGCAAATCTTTCATCATTGGGATCTTCAATCAAGTTAACTACATAAAGACGAACAAATAGAAATTAGTTTCAAATAATATTTTGAAGCAGAGAATGTTACGTCAACATGTTGCACAGCAGTCAGGTTGCACGACCCTCATATTGGAGAGCAGTCAGGTTGTGCGACCCATCAGGTTGCATAACCATACGCAGCAATCAGGTTGCGCCGTATCTTGCCGCGTAACATGTTGAAGCTGCGCCTAAAAGACAGCACAACTTTTTGAAATATTGTACAACGCGGGTCGATAGCAACCAAACCCTAATAAGGGAGGCACAAGTTATGGAGTATGCCCAACTCTAAAAAGGGCGGGCGTACATTGTCAGAATCAAGCCAAACCCTAACTAGGGTGGCCGATGATCAGTAGGGTGGTCGACAATCAGGTATATATATAGTTGAATGCTTACCTTCCATGGCCGGGTTGGCCATCTCTCGGCGTGACAAAGGCGGAACTCTCGTGGATGACTCGGCCACAGTCTTACCCTTCTCAGCAGTAGAGCGCTTGGGTGCCATTACTGTCGATCGAAGTTCTCAAAGATTAGGAAAGAGAAGAAAAAGATAGGGTTTCTCTCGAGTTATCTTAAATGATGCTGAAGAATGAAAAATCCAAAGAGTACGGTTATTTATAGCTTTGTAATAAGGCTGAACCGCGCAATCTATGCTGAAGAATCGGGATCGAGTTGACTGACACAACTAAGACAGTACACTGGCGAAATCTAAACAAAACTAGCATAATTCAAAGTATTCTAAAACTTTGAAGTATTTTCAAGTTTCGAAAACTTTGAAGGGGGTCTTGTAGAGGTTAAAAATCAAGCTGCGCCACCTATTAAAGTGTTCGATCATTAAATGTACCAAATAATTGTGTTGTGCCAAACCATCAAGTTGTGCAGCTTCAGGTTACGCCACCATCTGGTTGCGCTGGAGTCAGGTTGCGCGAAGCGCCACGTGGTGCACTTCCTCGAGAAGTTGTACGACATCATCATTACTTGACAACAGACATCATAGAGATTAAGAAAAATCCCTTCGAATTTTGTGCAACGCAGTGCTCGAGAAGATTTTGTCAGCATGTAGTTAATGCTGACAACTGGTTCGCGTAAGTCATTTTGTGGCACAAGAATTAATCAGTACAGCACAGAAGACCTAGTCAAAGGTGCCAATTGTTGAGTTACGCCCATGTGCAGCCTGGCAAGTTGGCGCCACTTGATCAACTCTTAATTTTAGAGCAGGGTGACGTGGCACGCAAGCCACCAACTTCGCAGAGCGTGCTCACTAAACTGCCCACGACCATCGCATCTCAATCAAACGATGCACACGTCCACAGCAGTTTACAACCACTCGCACAAGTCACTACATGGTGCCCACGTGTAACCTGATGAAGCTCATACAGGGTAATTAAACAGTATTCAGAACAGGGTGACGTGGCGCACAAGCCACCAACTTCGTAAAGCGTTCTCACTATACTGTCCATGACCACACATCTCAATCAATAATGCCATACGTCTACAGCAGTTGGTGCAACCGCTCGCACATGTCACTACATTGCACCCATGTACAACCTGATGAAGCTCGTACAGGATAATCAAATGGTGTTCAGAACAGTATTCAGAACAGAGTGACGTGGCGCGCAAGCTACTAACTTCGCAGAACATGCCCACTACACTGCCCACGACCACGCACATCTCAATCAAACGATGCCATACGTGTACAGCAGTTAGTGCAACCGTTCGCACAAGTGAACAGGAGGCGCGCAACCTGAAGCGCGTGTAACCCAAAATAACTACTAAATAGTTATTTCAAGAACTCTATAAATAGAGTTTCAAATCAATCCCAAAGCATCAAGAGTGATCATAATCTCCTGCTAAAGTGCTGTTGCATCCTCCAGAGGCTCGTGTCTTCAATATCACATCGTCCAAGGGATAAAGTGATCGTTTTCTGATCAAATTCCTATAGTTGTATTTCCCCAGAAATCAATCGTACTCTTGTACTCTTTTTTAAGTTTGTAACAAAAAAATTTTGTTCTTGCAAACACCTGTGTACAAACTGTGATTACTTTCCTATATTTTAGGTTAATTTCTAAACTATTGCAAGGGCTTGTACTTGGGTAGGAGCTAGTATAGGCTGCCTTCAAGAACTCCGAACCCCCTCTCCCTGATCCCTTACTATCAAGGCCTTCAGTTGATCAAATATGTCCACATATAGGATTTGAACTGTGATACCCTGTATATATCCCTGATATACCCCCTACACACATACATAACTACTATTAACTACATTGACCACCTACTCTATACACTTCTAATATCTCCCTTTATCTTACTGACATGAACACCTACTCGTTTGCTCAATCCTACCTCTGGACCCGGCCATAGGGGTATCTATATCACTACACACCATTACTCAAATTCTCTGTAGCATACTGCTATACCCCTAATGTTAGCAACCTGCATTACACATATGGGTTGGCCTTGAGATACTTAGAGTTCACTATTTCCTGATGCATATCCCTAAGTTTGTTTTTCCCCTATGTGCATCTGTTAAGTCCCTTCGACTATCTTCTTAGGCATTTAATCGAATAGCTAAGGTAAATAACTGGGTTACAAATAATAAAGTGCAGTTATGTGCCTATTGAATTGGTTATCGCACTCTCCAGATCCCTCGACTCCTCTTTGGTGGTTCTTACGATGGAAGAACAAATTCCTTATGGTTCGTAGATGGGAAAGGGAAAGTTGGCTGCCTACACTTCTATTTATACA
Source organism: Iris pallida (assembly GCA_029216955.1). Taxonomy (NCBI): domain Eukaryota; kingdom Viridiplantae; phylum Streptophyta; class Magnoliopsida; order Asparagales; family Iridaceae; genus Iris; species Iris pallida. Next base: position 2,986,732 of record JANAVB010021798.1, read on the forward strand.
CTAGTTTTTAATAGGATTACGTCTAAACCAAATCAAATTTGGATTTGGTTAAGGACTTGACTTAGATTAAAAGGGATGTGTGTTTGAACAGATTAATTCTATCATGAGGGGATTTGATTTGCTTAAAGGAGGTATCGACTAAAGTTTAAACATGAGGTTTAAATAGGTCGGCCAATTCAAATCCAAATTTGAACTATTGTGTTAAGGTCCTTGATATATTCACTTTTGTAAAAGCCTATTGTCTTTCCCTATTTAATCCTATCGATATGTAAAAAACCATATTAGAGTAATTAAATTTATATGTCAATAATAATAATAATAATATAAGAAAGAAATGGGCTCATGGACTTACAATCTTTGTCTTCGTTACACAGCCTATATCTGTACCTAGGATCAACATGTCGTCTATATACAGACAAATGATTATATCTCTTCCATCAGCGAACTTTGTGTAAACACACTTGTCCGTTTCGCTGACCCTATGGACATTTGACCTTAAACCTTATCAAACTTCTCATGCCATATTTTAGGAGCCTGCTTCAAACCGTATAAGGATTTCACCAACTTGTAAACTTTATCTTCAAGGCTCTTGACGACAAATCCTTCTAGCTGTTGCATGTAAATCTTTTTGGTCAGCTCGCCATTCAGGAATGTTATCTTTACATCCATCTGATGTATCACCAACTTATATATTGCTACAAGTGTAATTAACATTCTGATGGTGGTCATCCGGGCTACGGGAGCATACGTGTCGAAGTAGTCGATCCCCTGCTTCTGAGAGAACCCTTGGCTACTAGCCTAGCCTTGAACTTGTTAATGGTTCCATCTGCTTTCATCTTCTTCTTGAAGATTCATTTGCGTCCGATGGGTTTTGCGCCTTCAGGAAGATCAACCAACACCTAAGTGTTATTGGAGGTGACTGAATCAATTTTATTGTCGATCGCATCCTTCCAGAAAACATCATCTCTGGTCTTCATCGCCTCATCATAGGTAAGCTATCTACTTCCATATGATAGGTGATAAAGTTATCTCCGACGTCCTTCGGTCCTCCTCACCGCTTAATTGACGGCTCAGCGAGTTCTGGTTAAAGTGTTGTCTTCTCTACCACAACTTCTTCTTGGACTATATTCTCTTTGGAAACTTTAATTTCCTGTGCACCCTCATTATTCTCTGGAATGTCTGTAAGTACAATGTTCTTATACCTTGCAAATTTATCGTTAAAATATTCTGCGTTGCAGGATTCAATGATATGATTTGATTCTATATCAAAAAATCTCCGAGCATTACTCTTCTCGGCATATCCCAAGAAGATCGTCTTCGTAGTCCTTGTCCGAGCTTATAATTCTTCAAATCTAGGAGCTTTATATATGCTAGACACCACCACACTCGAATGATATTCAAGTTAGGTTTGACTTTGAACCAGAGTTCATGTGGAGTGATGTCAAAAGTTGCATACGACACTCTATTCAGAATAAAAGTGGCCATCAATACAGCTTCTTCCAGTAGTATTTTGGAAGACCCCAGTCAACAGTATTGAGTTCATCGTTTTTGTCAACATTCTGCTCTTCCTTTTTGTTACTCTGTTAGATTAAGAAAAATACGGAGCAGTAGTCTCGTTGATGATTCCATTTTCGATGCGAATTCATGAGACCGATACTCTCCGCTTCAATCACTTCCTTAATCTCTTAAGTTGATGTCCAGTTTGCCATTCAGCTTCAGTCTTAAACTCTTTGAACTTCTCAAACACTTTATCTTTAGACTTCAACAAGTAGACGAATGCGTATTTTGAAAAGTCATCGATAAAGGTTATAAAATACTTTATCTTGTCTTTTGTAGAGAATTGTTTGAAGTCGCAAATATCGGAGTGTACCAACTCCATAAGATCTGTGCTTCGATTAACCCGATTAAAGGGTTTCTCTGTCATCTTCGTCTGAGAACACATTTCATATTTCTCTACCTTACCCTCATATTTGGATGAAAGTCCTAGACAGAACATTTTATTTATTATTTACAATGAACAGGTCCTAGTGTATTATGCCATAACTCATGAGTATAATCAGAATGAGCGCTGCATCAATTTTATTAGACTGAGTTACAAGCTGAAATTTAAATATCTTTTCGGTATAGAAGGCTTTTTCGAAGTAGATTCCTTTTATGGACATCACCATCTGGCCAGCATTGATGTTCATCATTAGGCCTGTATTAGAGTAGGTCTCCTGAGATTATACCCCTTTTGGAGTTCAAAATGCTGTATGCTTCTCGTCTTCGGGGATCATCTTGATCTGGTTGTAACCGGAGAAACCATCCATGAAGTACATATGCTCGAAGCCACAAGTGTTGTTAATCATCACATCAGTGATTGGGAGGGAAATTCGTCTTTAGGACAAGCCAAATTGAGATCCCTCAAGTCTATATAAATTTGTATCTTTCTATTCTTTTGGTAACCGGGATGACGTTTGCCACCCAATCTGGATGTTGCTCTTCACGGATGAAGCCACTCTTAATGAGTTTATCGAATTCATCCTCGATAGCATCCATGATGTTCGCGAAACCGACGTTGTTGTTTCTTAACAGGCTTAACATCGGGCAAGATATTGAGGCGATGCTTGGCAAGTTACGTGGTTTCCCGACAAATCCTCATAGCTTCAGGCGAGGACGTCGAGGTATTCTTGGATAAGCTGTATCAGAGATTGCTTGTCTTCTTTTGTCAGACTCTTGCTAATGAAGATGAGCTTAGGGAGGCCTCATTTCCTAATTTGACCTGGATGACTTTGTCTTCTGTGGGAGGTTCACGCTGCTCGAAGTGCCATTCCCATTGAGACCCCCATGCATTGAGCCCAAGGTTTATCTTCAAGTACTCGACCGCCTAGTCTTCGTCTTTGATTATAGGTCTTGTAGAGGCCATTTTAGCTGACAACATTATTTTGAAGACCTGGCCTGTACTGGTATCAAAGCCACAGGTTGAGGAGTCATATGTAACACCTAGTTTTCTAGAAGAGGGTAATTTTGAAATTTTGTAATTATAATTATTATTTAATGATATTTATTCATATTATGATTTTTAGTGATTTTTAATTATTTTAAACTATTTAAATTCATAACTTGTGATTTTTGGTGTTTTGCTAGTGAACAGTAGAGACTGCCTACCCTAGAGCCTAGCCATGTGATTAGGGTATTTTTGACATTTTTAGGGTTATTTGGATTTATTATAATTTATTTGAATTTATGGGAATTTTTAGAATTTATTTTGGAATTGTTTGAATGAGGGTTGACTAGGTTGACTAGCAATGGCCTTGGTAGGCTAACCTAGAAGCTAACCCTAGTTGTGTTTGGACTTGGTTAGGTCATGTAACCCTAGTTAGACTAGAGTTGACCCATGGTATGGTTATTTGACTTAAGTTAGATTTAAGTCACAAGCCATGACTTGTGATTAAACCTCAAATTAATAACTATCCTTAAAGCCCATAGGCCCACACCATGTACCCAAACCCCCACCCTAATCAGCCCATGGCAGCCAACCTAGGGTTCCATACCCTATTTAATGGTTCTTCCATTTGTTCTTGCCTCTTTTATTAATTCCTCCAAGTTTTTGAAGAAAGAGGTAAGAGCCATCTTCGCCAATCCATAACTTTCCCATTTTAACTCCTCTTTAGCTCAAACCACTTGCATTAGATTCTAATTGTCTCCCTCTTACTGTTCATGGAGAGTATTCTCAGGCTTGGGGCAATTTGGAGAGTTTGGCTAACAAGGAGAAACCTCCTTTTTGGAGCTTTTCATTGGAAATTGAACCTATCGGTAACTTCCTATTCCTTCCATAGATTTTCGATTTCCTTGCATGAATAGGAAGCCCTAAGTGTCCCCTAGCTGTAGGTATTGGTTTCGTGTCGAGTCGTGTCCATTTGGTATCCGTTTCGGACACGTATCATTGTGTTTATGCATGTGTTTGATGAAATGTCACAAAAGGGAATTTATTTGCTATTTTTTAAAAGTAATTGAATGAAAATGTTGATTTATTTGTGTTTAATAATTTCCCCCAGGACTGAGTTGGTTTTTGAGTCGTGTCCGTGTCCAAAACGGACACGAACACGCCCGCAGCAGCCTTAGGGCAGTGCCCTGCTACTCGACCCTTAGTTCTCCACCTGAAGGACACTGGACACCTAAAATTTGACACGAACCTGGGGTCTACCACTGACAGCATGTCCCCAAAGTTTGGGGACATCTGGTCGAGTGTCCAGAGAGCAATCAAGCCCGCACTGACACGCCCTGTCGCGCACAGGCAGCTGTATACACGCACAGACACGCGCACAAACACGTGTTCGTGTCCATTCTGGACACGTCGTGGACACATCGTGGTGGGTCCACTGTATAGCCCTACACGTGGGCTACACGTGTGCATAACCACGTGTAATGAGAGTTGTGTGTCGTGTCCACGACCTCAGTGAACACGTGCACGACACCTATGTGTTCTGTTTCAGTTTTTGTGTTTTGCTCGGGTTGGACACATTGTGTCTAGTTCGTGGACACTGGGACACACTCCCAACACTCTCTCACATGTATCAGTAATTACCAACCAATTTCTTGCAATAATTACATGTTCTGATTCATTAATTTCAAGTTTTCCAAATTTCTGATACATGGAGTTGTATTAGAGGCTACTCTGTACAATCCATGTTTAAATTCATTTTGCTGAGCTAAATTAGATGCTAACATGTTAGTTAGTTGTTGGTTGCATGCTAGATGTAGTCTAGGGTTTGATTCTTTGATTTGTGTTGAATTCGAGCATTGAGTTGGACTATATGTAACTGATACCTTCAGTTGAGAATTGATTTCCTTTCCCTTTCTTCAACTAAATTCGAAATGTATTTCTTAACTGCCAAAATGTTTTGGGTTATAATTGCCTAACTGTCATTGACAGCCACACATATCCACATCACTGTTCCTAATAACCACACACCATGTGCTCACACACTCATTGAAAAATCTGCAAAACCTGAGAGCCATTTTGAAAATCTGAGATAAGTTTTCAGAGTTTAAATTTGCATTATTTTCTGATTTTTAATCTTCTTGCTAAACTGATTTTGTGGTTAAATGTTAGGATAGGCTTACATACATGTTTGATGAATGATAAAACATGTTCACTTCGAATTGTGTTAATAAGGGAATGGAGAATTCGAAATCATTCACTGTTGTTATATTGATTACTGTCAAAATTAGTTAATTGTCCTCGATTCATTGCCTGTTAAAATTCCTAGGTATGTGTGGGTTACTGTTAGTTGATTTCCATTTTTCCTTAATAACTGAGAATGAATTCCTTTCCTTTAAACTAAATGGATGTTATTAGCCATGCTAGATTCCATTTAAATCCTTAGATTCATGATGATTAAATGCTTTAGGTTGTTGAATTCAAATATGGATTTGGGAATTTTTGCACACTGTAAATTGATTCATTGTTAAGTAGTAAACTGAGATTTAGCTCCAATTTAACTCACACTCTCCATACACACCTATGGTTCACAGTTTCCTGCATTCTCCCCCACTGAGCACACACCATGCATTGACTTCCCTTCCTTCCTCATGAACTGGGTTTCCTTCTACTTAAAGCTGAATTTGATTGAATGTAGGTTTAATATGTAAACTGAGATTTGCTCACATACACAAATCCTGAACACTATTTTCCCTGTGTATCATCACACACACATACATGAACTTTGACACACTGATTCTAGGATCACACAGTACACAGGTTTACATACACCATGTAATACCATTCACTGTTTCCTATTCCAGGATTTTACACTGATTTCCTTCCATTTGACACTGTACACATTATGCCATGCCACTGTTTCCTATTCCTGTTTCACACACAATGTTACTTTCTATTTTTCCTATATTAATGTAACACTCTTGTCACTTCACACACACACACCCTTGTATGCATTTTCCTACCACCTTAGAACTAACACACACACAACCACAGTTTTGCCTCACTGTTTTCTCTACCATAGGCACTCACATGACTATGACACACACACATGTAATATTTCACACACCCACTTGACACATGAGTACATGTTTATATTTATATATATATATATAATATATCTATATATATTATAATATTTATACATATAGATATCCTATATATGAGTGTATCTATATATAATTGATATATAATGTATGTGTGATACACATAGGAGCCTATGTGTTAATATGTGTATCCTATATATAAAAAAAAAAATATATATATTATATATATATATATGTATTGAGATATTTACATATAGATATCCTATATATGTGAGTGTATCTATATATATATGATATATGTATGTGTGATACACATAGGAGCCTATGTGTTATATGTGTATCCTATATATTGTGGGTGTACTTATATATAATTGGATATATTTGTATGTGTAGAATAAAATAGGCCGCCTACATGTTATATGTATTCTTAATAGATTATATTAATATAGTATTTTGTGTATTATTAGATATAGTCAATGTTAGTGGTTATGTGATTTATGGTATGGTTTAGGCATGGTATGCCTAGTTGGAGTCTAGATAGACTGTTAGTCTAGTTAGACTTAGAATAGCCTTGTTAGACTAGAATAGACTAGTTTGACTTAGGTTGACTTGGTTGACCTAGTTTGACTTCTAGGGTTGACCAGAGTTGACCAAGAGTTGACTTTGGTCTAGATTGACCTAGATTTATGTAGAACGCATTGTAGTGCATCTTATTACCATTCTGGACTTGTTGTGACTTGTGTTGCTCTAACTAGGAGCCAGGTACCTCATCTCGAACAGTACATTTTTACAGCTATTCAGATACCAGGCGAGTATATTCTCTGATCATTTCATATCCTACTTAGAATTATTTTCTGCATTAAATTACTTTACTTGATACTGTCACGTTGGTCACACGGATTAGTACTATATGGATCCCTTCTTGAGATGTTATCCCTTCAGGGAGCATCGGATACTCTATGTTCTGTGCGTTTCACTTACATGGCGTATCATATGCTTCTTTGGTTCTTTGATCACTTGTGACATATACCCATATGATCACAGAGTCTTCTCTGAATCCTTATCCTATTTATTGGGTCTATCAAAATCCCTATTTATGGGACTACTATGTACCACCCTTCGGGGGCTTATCACCCTTTGGGGGCATATCACCCTTCGGGGCTTATCACCCTTTGGGGGCATATCACCCTTCGGGGGCTTATCACCCTTTGGAGGCATATCACCCTTTGGGGCTTACCTCCCTTCGGGGGCTGTTACATAGAATCATAACATAATCTGGTTGGATCCTTGTGTATTAATTGGGGGTACGGGGGAGTATAAATAGCCATGCGAACAATTCCAAAGTAGAATAGCCATGTACGCCTCTTTAGTATAGCCATGTGTAAATCAAGCCGTTCACATGTCGACTTTGTACTCTAAATCACTGGTCACTGGTATCTCTCTACTTATAGTAGATATTTCTATTACAGTTCTCTCTCTGTTTATATACTGCATTTCCTTCAGTATCTATATCTTACTTTACTGCATGATTATATTTTCTAACCTGCTATGAACTGTTGAGATGTATTGTGCTCGCTCCCGTCCTGACTGGACCTGTTAAAAATTTTACAGAGGATGATGAAGAACCCGTACCCCTTACTTTGGAGCTTGCCTAGATGACACTCGTGACCTGGACCACTGGGAGGTTCAGGCAGCTGCTGAGGACGATACCTTGCTTAGTATAGATAGCTTAGACTGTTTCCTTTTATGTTTAGTTGTTGTCCTTGATTCCAGAGTTTGTATATTTTTTTGAGATGTTGAGATTGTTATTCATTTCTGTTGTACCTCACTTGAGGATTTTCTTATATATTTCATCGTGCTACATTCTACCTTAGATTGTGATTGAGTTGTACCTCTGTGTTGACCTCCTTATGGAGAGTATTCGTATTTATGTTAGTTATAGTTCATGACCTAGAACAGTATTCTATCGCCGACACTACGGCGTAGGCTGGGCGCTGTTACGTTCTCGTACCCTCATAGTGGGTGCGGGTCGTGACATCATAAGAGTGTGAGTTAATCATGACTTCTATCTCCGAGCCTTCTGAAGTGGAAGTGGGCCTTTCCTTTTGGAACTCGAATTCGTAATGGAAGGCGCCGACCTTTACCATAGTTGAGCCCTTTGTTGCTGTTCAGTTCGTAACCAATCTTCTGTATGAGGTGTTTGGCCTGAGTAGCGTAGCGGTAGAGCTGCATCTTGTCGCTGTCGGATTCTGGATCTTCGGGAGCTACTTGCTGAGAATGCTCCACTCGACCAAAGATGATGGGTTCCTCTTCTTTCTTCTTTACTGGAACGAAGAAGTAGGCACCCCGGGAGGGGACAACTTGGCTCGTATGGTTGGCGGTTATCACTTACGTTTGCAGCTTATATAGAGAGTTGTCTAGGAAATATCTAGTATTCCAATATGCACAAGAGTAATTCGAAGACAACTTTCTATTAATAAAATAAGATTTTATCCTGAGAGATTACATCATCAAAAGTGTGTGCTTATGTGTTGGCGTAAATGTAGTCTCCTAGCTCCTCATCAGTGAGGACTAGGGTTGTCGAGGAAGAGGAGGAGGACACTTCCCTTTTGGTTTGATCACCAAAGGGGTTGCTGTCGGAGACTCCTGCATCTTCGTAGTCGGCCTTGGGGACCTTCGTAGTAGCCATATTCGTATAGGCTTCTAGCCATTATTTGACGTTACTAAGGGCAAAGGTGGCGCTCTGCCTCGGAGCTTGACGATGAGAGGCATAGACACCTTGGGGGCTTCCCTTCAGTTTAACCTTTAGAGGTTCTTCGGCAACCACTGTGCCTCCTGAGGCCGTCTCCGCCTCGTCATAAACATTATTTCCCCTATCGTCCCAAGGGACTAACTTGTATAGATCAGCATCCGTAAAGTAGGCTTCAAGTTCCCAAAATGGGACGATATCAGCAAACTCGATCTTGATAGTCTCGTCGCTGGCTACGTACTTCATGCACTGATGGAGGGTAGAAGGAACGATAGTGTACTCATGGATCCATGGTTATCCCAATAACATGTTGTAATTTATGTCATCGTCAATGACATAGCAAGTCACTTCGATGTGGAGATCATCGATTTGGTACTTCAAGCAAATTTTGCCAGAGGCTTACTCTTTCCCGCATTGAAGCTGCTGATTGTTATGTTTGATGCAGTCAGCCGATGCATCAAAATCTCTAGTGTTTGGAGCAAACTCCTTGGGATATGCTGAGAGAGGATCCTGGGTTGATGTGGATGCGATCGACTTTAATGGCACCGACATACGAGGCCTATTATGCCAGTTGTTATTCAGTAGCATATCTTGTTGGATGAAGGTGATACTAGGGATCACTTCGACCATATTATGACAATATGGGCAGGCCGCAGGATCTTCCTTTGGTGGTCGTACCTGAGTGAGGAAGGACTCGGCATTCTACAAGGCTTCGCTGAGCACATCCCGGATCTCTTTGGAGAGACGAAGGATCTCGAAAAGTGATAATCTAGCTGGGGTGTTGGCTAGCTGCGCCAGTATATCAAAGTTGTAGGGTTTGATAGGCCCTACGGCCAAGTCTTTTCTGAAAGGCTTGTCAAAGCGAACCTCCTTTTGCTTTCGCCTATCTGCGGCAGGAGTCTGCGATGGGCCTTCCTCAGATACATCAGGAACAGGTACTATTGTTGGTGGAGGTACTGCCTTCTCTGGAGCCTAGTTCTTCTCTTGCCATTGCGTTGAACGAGTGGTCACCAAGGTGTTATCAGTCAAAGCCGAGGCCATACGTCATGTCCTAACCTTCTTTCCTTTAACAAAAAGGATTGTGGGCACCAACATATCGGGAGTAAGGTCGAGGTTGACCCATATGACCTCGCCTCGTGATGTGGAGAAAGGGATGAGCCCTTGAGCGTTGTCAGGCGCTGGTGGAAGATTAACTACTTCCATTATCGCCCTCGGAATGGGGATAACCCCGTCCTGTGCCAACTTCCAAACTAGAGAGTAACCATATTGGCCGTGACAGTCTTTTCTTCATAGTCAAGTAATATTACTTTGGCGTCGATGATGCACTGAATCTGTCCTTTCAATACGTAGCAATCTCTTGTCCAATAGGGGACATACGGATGTTAATGGCAGTATTTAGGGTTGTCCACCTTCCTCACTTCGTCGGGGCGCCTTGGTGTTGGAAGAGACAGCTAGCCACTTTTCGTCAGCATATTGAAGTGTTCCAGCTATCCTCGTCGTTGAAGGAGTAAGTCTTCCTCGGCTTCTGCACTTCTACGGACTTGGTGTTCATTTACTGAACCTTTGGAGATGTTGACAGTTATGGCTTGCTTGCCTTTTTCGTCCTTGGGGTTGTTGCTAGACGAACATCTCCCTTGTCTTCGAAAGAAGGGAAGTTCAGTCACAGGAGCTACGCGTCCTGAGCCTTCCTTTGTGCCACATCCACCTCTGTAATAAAAGGCATCCACTCTGTGGAAGGAGCACTGTGCTGCAATTTTATCGTACAGCATGTTCTTGTGACATGAGTCCATGAGCCTGGGCTCGGGCATACCAGGCAGTAGCCTTAAGGCTACCTGATGGAAGCGCTTAATGTATGCACGGACATGCTCCTTCTCTTTCTGGACGACCTCCATGAGAGTTGACATTGTCATGTCCATCCCTCCTTCATAGAATCGATCTACAAGTAGATTCTTTAGTTCCTCGAACATGAAATACAGTCATCTGGAAGGCTGCAGAACTATTCATAAGCTGCCCCCTACAGAGCTCCTATGAAGACATTGGTAAGGAGGGCGTCATCCTTCGGCAAGTGCCCTGTCAATGAGCATAGTTCCTCAAGTATCTTCGGGGAGAATCCTTTCCCTCGTATGGGGTGAGCGTCTGCGAAGTATACTTGGGAGGATAAACTATTGTCCCACTCGACAGGATATGGCTGCTGAATCCCCATCTTTCGGAGTGCTGCTTGCTTCTCTTTGGTATCGTAGCGAGCATACATTTCCTTGATGGCCTGATGGCCTGATGTTTCTCGGTTAACATTGCGGGCCTGTAGTCGGTGGAGTAGATGACGATGGTCCCGCCTAATGGACGACGGGCAGTTTGCTGGATCCATTATTGGCTGCTGAACAAGGAGCAGGTGTAGAGACAGTGAGTACCAAATTCCGCTTCATCTATAGAATGAGACAAAACAAAGTCTTTATTATAGCATTTAAGGTATCTAGGCTCGTCTCGAGAGCTTTGATGCATTTCAGCTGGTCACGCACTTCGCTATTGTCCGCCTCATCACCCTCGACCATAAATACGAACCTCGTGTGTGGATGGATGGAAAGGACAATAGATCCTTCGCTTTCTGGCTCAGATGTCCAAGCCTCAATGTTAAGGATAGACTAGGAGGTTGCGGTCTTCCTCAGACTCATTGTAGTTGCTACCCCAGTCTGGTGGCTACCTACACCTATAGAGGCGGCCGTATCATATGGCTTCTTCTCAGATTAGAATACGACATTGTCATGCATAGTAGAAGGTTGGCTACCACAGCATCTGACGTAGCACCCAACGATATTTGGAACATATGCCTTGGAACACACAGTGATGGGTACCTTTGCCTTGCTACTCTCGGGCCGCTTCTTAGGCTTGGTGGCCGATACATGAGGATTCTTGGATGACTTCTTGAGAATTTTTGAACCCTATGCCGCATTGCACGTGGCAACCCAGAGTTCATCTTTTCTCTTGTTCGTCGACCCCCTGTTGAGTTTCTGACGTGCAGTCGATGTAGATTGAAGTCTTTAAAGACGGAGCGCCTCCTCGGTGGTCGTACTGGCACCTGTTGACAATAGCAGTTGATGGCAATCTAGGTACAAGGATACCTTGATTTAGGCATGCCCCGTGCCGCCGATTCTTCTTCTACTTGGGACCGCATCAGGTCTTCCGTTATGGTACCCCCATTGTGCGCATAGGGAAGCAGCACGTGGGTATGATCAGAGAGGGTCTGGCGAGGCATACTCCTATCATGCCTGTAGGAATGCTGCTTGCATGAGTATCTTTCCACGAGATGTACCCCCTGGTTTGCATCACGTACAGGAGTGCTCAAACGACAGAGGGGTTCAACTAGTCGAGGCATCGGAGCACGGGGACCAGTTTTGTATAACTTTCTAACGGTAGCGCGTGTGACTGTCAATGCAGACGAGCCTTTGGTCGGTCATAGGCGTGGTACGTTTGTTGCACGAGGCACGTACTGCCTTGGATTTCTTCCTACTACCCTAGTGGGGGTTTAGTATTCAGAATCTAATGAAGGCTCGCCTGATGGGAAGGCAATTTTGTCGAAGACGGATCTTCTCATCGGCAATGCTCCTTTGGTGAGGGGTTGAACCGGCTCGCGGTTCCTTCGGCATTGTGCCTTCGTCAGGCCCTCTATAGAGACATCGTCTTACTTGCTATACTTTCCCAGGGTAGGAATCGAGCAAGGAAATATGGCTGTAGCAGCCGAAATCTTCTCCGTGGCTTCTGTTATGAGCGGGGTTCTGGATCGCAGTTCCTTCCGTCATGCTTCTTGTCGCAGTCATATTGGGCCTCCAGACACGTCGAGTATTCTTCGATTTTATGAACCGCTTCGAAGGATTCGACTTCTCATCAGAAATGAGATCTTCAGAAGCTTGCTGGTCGAAGCGTACAACCAGCATCTTATGGAAGTTCCCAGCAAGTCGTCATCAGATTACATCACTGCCTTCTCGTTGGAGGAGAAGGTAGTCCCAGCAGAGTCACCATTTCATTCGACATCACAATAGGTTGAACGAACTTTTTGTTTATTGAACGTAAAAAGACCGGTGTACATAGGAGGAAGTCCTAAACAAGATATTCTAAGTACAAGGGGAAGACCTGTGTACATAAAAAGAAGTACAAGGGGAAGACCTGTACAGAGAAGGAAGTCCTAAACATTATATTCTAAGTACAAGGGAAATAGTTTTTGGGAAAGTGTGACTGTGGAGATGGAGCACTGCAGCGACTCCTTTACTACGTCAACGATCTGACACATGGTTAAACTTGCTCTGACTTTCTGATGCCTTTGATGGAACACTAGGGTTGCCGATCAAGAGGATGCCTGGAGCTGAAGATTTGATATTCAGTGGTCTCTCCTTTGTTGAAGGAAAACTCTTTCTTTTTTAGGGAAGAGAGCACATATGCGATATGTATTAGGGTTTTAAGATATGAAGGAATATGTCGTCATTGTACGGTGCGGGCTTCTGCGATGCTGACACGTGGAAGATATTGAGATTCTCCTCAATCGAGATCTTTGGTGTTATCAAATAACCGAAGGAGGAGGCACGTGACGTGTGCCGATTTACTTGTTCGGATGCAGCCGAGTAAATCTTGGATTTCATCTCAGATTTAGATTCTGATTATCCTCGTCTATGATTTAAATCAATTTGATAAGATATAAATCATGATTAATCCCAATCTTATCTTCACGAGAGTCGGTTTAAGCAAACCGACTAGGTGGAACCATGCTTCCTGCGCCTCTGGCGAGGTCTAAGTACTGCTGCGCTTCTGGGGCAACGAGTAGACCATTCTTCTGGAGACAACGGCCTCTGTGCTTTCAGGCGAGAGTGGACTATGCTTCGAAGACGACGGAGCCTCTATACGTACAAGCGACTAGAAGGCTATGTTTTGAGCGACGAAGTCACTGTGCTTTAGGGCAAAGCGTAGGCTTGTGCTTCAGGTTGACGATGTTACTATGCTTTTGGAGCGGCAAAAGGACATGTGTTGGATACAAATGGTATCTCCCAAGTCTCTGACGAAAGGTAGTTGAGCTTATGGGTGTAACCACCACTTTTCTAAAATAAGAATAATTTTAAACTTTTGTAAAATTTTAGTTTTAAATATTAATAATAACGATTTATGGTGAATTTTAATTAATTTAATACTAATTTTTGGTTGTTATGAATTTGGGCATTTTTAATAGTGTAACCTTAGACCTACTTAGCCTAGAGACTAACCATGACCACGAGGACCTATCCTATGTGACTAGATATGCTAATTACCACTTTTTAGGATAAGAGTATTTTGGTCATTTTGTGACTTTTGAATTATTTAGGATTTTTTTAATTGGTGAATTTTAGATTATTTTAATATTATTTAAATTGATGTATTATGATTTTGGTTATTTTTTATATTTTAATATTTTGGGAATTTATATATTCTAATATTGATTTTATGGGATTTGTTTAGTCGGGTTTGAGTTTCGTCTCGTTCCGACTTGTGTTATTGACCCGGTAGCTTAGACTCTAGACGGGACCCTATGATTAGTTAGTCATGGCCCACAAATCCCACTAATTAAGTTAGTAAGTTTAGACTAATCCCACTTGTTAGATTGGTTAAGTTAGAGGCTTAAACTTTACCCTTTTGATCCCAAACTTGAACCTAACTTAAAATTAACCAAGAGGGTTTAGTAGGGGCCTTATTGGGCTTTCCCCCAAGGCCCAAATAGAGTTTAATGGCAGCCACCTATAGGTAGGGTTGGCCTCCTTTCTTTCATTCACACTTGCCTCCTTTTATTCACAAAGTGTTCTTTCCCAAATTAGAGAGCTTTCTTCTTTGATTTGATCCCAAATCCTTACATCCCTCCATCAAAGCTTCCATCCAACCTTCTCATACTACCAAGGGAGGGTGCTAGCAAAGATTTGGATCAAAGTGCAAGAAGGAGTGTCCTTTTTGGAAGATCTTCGTGTCAGAGCCGTGTCCTTGAGAGTATCATTGGGATTCCACTCCCGATAGGTAAAACCAACCCTCTAAATTTATTTCCTATGCATATTAGTTAGTTTTGAATACCTTCATGCATGTAACCCTTTAGATTCAAGTTTGAGGCCATTTGGAGCTCTTTTGAGGATTTTAGATATGTGTTTTGTGTCCTATTTGATAGATCCCAAATTAGGACACCCCATGTGTTTGGTTTATTGCCTAATAGGATTAATTGTGTTTCAAATTAAGTTTTGGAATGGTTAGAGAGTGGATTGATCTTAGTCATGATGGTTAGAATGTGTTTAATTTGGATACCTATGTGGGTATCCAAGTATCTTGGCCTACATGTGTTTCTTTTGTCCAAAATAACCCAAATTCGTCATAATATTCATCCACGTTTTTAGTAACCATAGCAACTTAGAAATTCCATAACTTTTAGCTCAGAACTCTGATTAATCTTCTTTTTTTGAAAGAATAGTATCAAAGTTAGCTTTCCAAATATATTTTTAATAATCCAAAATCTTTCTAGAACTTTCTGTAAAACTATTTGAGTGTCAGTTGTCCGAAAGACAAACGCGTTTCGGTGTTTTTGCAATTTCGGGAGCTTCCGGACACGAAAATGCGATCCGTTTGAAGTTTCGGAAAGCTAACACGAAGGGCTACGATATACTTTAATCCTAGAATTTAGTAAATAGGTCTATATGATTTTAAGAAAACTGACTATACGACATGGACATTTTATGTATCCTTTGAGCCTATGTAGTATGGATATCATGTGAATATAGGTATCATACGTTGTCAAGAATATGTATGATATACTACATATATATATATATATATATTATATATATATATATAATTGTTAGGTAATATATGTTAGTGTGTGTGTTTGAACGAGATAAGGATGTGTGGTTAGTAGAGAGAAGTAAGATTGATAGAGGATATGTGCTAGTGTGTATTTGATGTTGTATAGATGGTAGTGTATTGTGTGTGTTGTGAAGGTGAGAGAGTTGGGAGGATCATGCAATCCTATTTGATTTCAGGCTAGTGTGGTTTGTAGAGTGATTTGTGTTTTGGTTGGGTGGTAGTGTGTTTGTATATAGATGTGTATGGGTGTGTTAGAAGAGGAGGGGATTTGATATATGTGTTTGTGTGTGTGTTAGTGTTGGAGTAGAGAGGGATCTAGATGTTGTATGTATGGATATGTTAGTATGTTAGTGGTTATGTTAGAATCTATGTAAAGGTTAGAGGTATCTTAGAAGTTAGATAGTGATATCTTGTATAAGTTAGATAGTTTGTTAGTCTATGTTATTGTTAGTTAGAGATGACATATGTTAGTTGGTTAGAGTTTGAGATGGATATATATACATATATGTTATGGTTAGATATTAGTTAGTGGATGTTAGTTGTGTTTGGTTTCTAAGTTAGAATAGATGGTTAGAAGTTATATGTTAGAGTTGGTTAGTATCATATATTAGAGATATAAGTTAGGATATAGAGTGATATCTTGAGATACCATAGTGTTATCTTAGGATATTTTGGGTATTTGCCTATTACCTTAAGGTAATGTATTTACCTACAAGGTAAAGGGGACATACCTACAAGGTCCAAGGGGTTTACTTTATACTAAGGTATTAGATACTAAGGTATTGTCTATCTAATATTTTAGGGTGGATGGTTAGAGGCTAAGGTATTAGTATTAGAGGTTAAGGTATTAGTTTCCAACCAAGGTAATGGTTTACCTACAAGGTAAGGTATTGGATTTACCTTCAAGGTAAATGATTAGTTTACCTTATGACCAGGGTATGGTATCAAGATACCAAGGTAAGATATCAAAATATCAAGGTAAGGTAATAGGGTACCAAGGTAAGGTGTTGGAATACCTTAGCAAGGTATTGGAGTTGCATAGGGTAAGGGCAAGGTATTGGTTAGAGGCTAAGATAATTAACCTGAGTTAAGGTATTGGACCCAAACAAAGGTATTGGTATTGGGATACCAATATGACCAAGATATAGGGTATCTTAGTAGGTAAATATTAGGAATAGTATGCTTAGGCTAGTTTTGACCTCAGTTAACCAAGTTTGACAGCTTTGACCAAAAGTCAACTATCAGTCAACACTTAGCCTAGAAATGTCTAGAACTTGACCAGAGTTGACCAGTTGACCAAAAGTCAATTGTTAGTCAACATTAGCCTAGTTTGACCGGAGTTGATCAGTTGACCAAAAGTCAACTGTAAGTCAACCTTTAACCCAGTTTGACTTAGTCTGACTTGGTTTGACTTCCTGTGACCTAGAGTGACTCAGTTTGACCTAGTTTGACTTGATGTGACCTAGTTTGACTTAGTTGGACTGAGATTGACCTAGATTGCATATTATACATTAGAAATTCATGCTTAACACTGTTAAACCCTAATTAACTTACAATATCTTATTTTTAGGTCTGTGAGATCACTCTGAGCATCGACCCTACTTGACAGCTCAGGACAACAGGCGAGTACATTCTCTGATAGTAGTTCCCTGTCTTGATATCTTTTGTATCCGATTCAGTTATAGTGTTTTACTTGATTATTGTCACGATGGTGCACGGACTAGTATACGTCGGATCCTGGCATGATGTTATTCCTGGACTTTCTTGTTATATTGGTATATTATTCGATCTTGTTTCTTGTACTTGTATAGACACTTATTCCTGAGGGGGATTAGCTACCCTCTTTGAGAATCATGTGTCATGACGTGCTATGTCGGATCCATATAATATTCGTGGATGGAGAGTTATTATAGGCTATATGATCAATACCCTATATCAATATTTTTTGTGCTTGTGTCACCCTCACTACACGTAGGGTGTAGCGAGATCTTATATTTCTTGTGCTCGCTTTCCATGTTGGCCGCTTGGCCCTTCTTGAGATTTTTCTGTGATAGCCGGGCCAAATGGAACAGCTTGATCTTGACCCAAGCCGATCGCATAATGCTATAATATCTCAAGGCACATTTTATGTTTATATTATACATTAGATATTCCTGTACTATTCTACTTTCCTGTACGTTACACCCTACATGATTTCTAGTTATATATCATGTTTTACTTAAATTCTTGATATATCATCTTGTATTCCATTGTGTTTGTCTCTTACAGCATTTGTCAATACTATAAAACTGTTGTTGGAGGTGTACTTGCTATTTTTTTGATAGGATAACCGTTGTTGTTTACAAAGGACATGTTGGCTGATTGCTCTACCTTTTACGGTTATGACCAGGATAAAGATTTTGATGAGATATTACCCTTGGTGCCAGTAGAGGATTTACCTCCTGCTTAGACTGTTAGATAGGTTTGACTGGACTACGTTCCAGCTAGTATTGAGACTTATATTATATGTTATATTTTGGATTCTTGTGTTATATCATTAACTCTAAACTGTATTGTGACTTCGTACCTTTTTCAGTTCATATATTTCCATCATATCTTTATGATCTTCGTACCTATCTTCCTTAGATGTCTTGTGATTGACTTGAGATTATATACCTCCGTGCGGAGATGACAGGTACAATATATTGTGTCTAGATGCTATACTTTCTAGTAGACCTATACAGAATTCTGCCGCCGATTTTGTGACGTAGGCTGGACGTACCCACGTGCTCGTGCCCCTAATCAGGGTACGGGTTGTGACACTGGGTCAGAGCAGAGTGCTGCACTATTGGAGTTGAGGTGGTGTAAAAACATCACAAATCTGTGCCCGAGGTTGGCGCAGGAATGTAGCTGCGCCTCTGACTGAACGTATTGGCTTTGAAGTCTTTTTTTTAAAAAAAACTGAATGACCGCTCCATAATGAACGACTCCCTCTCAATTGCCACCGTTAGTTAGGGAATTTCAAGGGGTCCTAGGATAGTCTAGGACTTAGTCCAATGAACTTTATTTAATGATGTTCATCGTGTTGAGTCCTAGGTGCATCCCATTAATGTGGGAACTTTGACCGTCGTCCATGTGGAATTTGTTTTGGACCATTCCCTTCCTCTATAAATGGGAAGTTTCTTCTGAAGAGCAATGTCTTCTTCTCTTGTCCTTCAATACCATGCTGGATCCAGACTTAGCTTCGAACGACGGTTGGCCTTGCCTAAGTCAAATTTTGGTTGAGGATTACTTCGTCCAAAGGGGCTATGCCTTCATAGAAGAACTATTGATGAGCCTTGGAACGTGCTGGAACGCTTCTCATGAGGTGTTCGAACCCGGGCCATGCCTTGGAGGTCTTCGAGGTCCTGACGACCTAGCTTGTGGGTGGATGGCCAACCCGAAGAGCCTTAGGTTGTGCTCTGCCCTGCTGATTCTGGGCTTTGTGACCTTCTGCCTTCTAGAAACCCGGGCTAATTGCTGCTTCAGGAAGTAGCTCGCTTTAGTCGAATAGCTGATGCGCTTTTGGAGGATTGCACCCACAAGAAAGTCAGAATACGCTTCAATGGAGATCAATCTTCCAGTATTCATACCGAGAAGAAGGGGGACTGTATTTTGTCGAAGACTAAACCCCTTTATATACAGTCTTGATGAGTCTGTACGAAACCTTTGTAGACATGATAATAAAAGAACTTTTTTCCATATCTTCTGTTTGACTTTTTAACACTCTGTCTGTACGGTTTGTATTATTTGCGCTGTGGTGGAGGAATATTGTCTGCTGAGATTTTTCATGCTTCTACAAGACCCCCTTCAAAGTGTCCCGAACTTGGGTCAAGCTCGGGTACTTTGAAGAGAAGCATGAACACGTGTCTCTTTGTTGGCGAAATGTTCCACACCTTTGTTGCCAGACTGACGTCGTGCTTAAGCTTCAGCATTAAATGCCTCTGTGTATGTAACTATGAAGAGTCTGTAATAGGTCTTTGTAGCCACATGCTTCTGTAAAGGACTTATCCCGTCTCAGACTCCTGTTGTAGATAGACAAAGAAAAAGGAGTTCGCTTTGACAAACCACTTAGGAAAGACTCGGTAGTAGGGCCTATCAAACCCTACAACTTTGACATACAGGCATAGCTAGCCAATATTTCGGCTAGATTGTCTCTTCGAGATCCTCCGCTCTCCAATGAGACCCGAGATGTGCTCAGTGAAGCCTTACAGAACACCGAGTCCTTTCTCACTTAGGTGCGACCACCCAAGGAAGATACTACGGCCTGCCCACATTATCACAGTTGGTCGAAGTGATCCCCAGTATCACTTTCATCCAGCAAGACATGCTACTGAAGAATAACTGGCATAATAGGCCTCTGTACATATAGGGTATGTCGGTACCATTAAAGTCGATAACATCCACATTGACCCAGGCTCCTCTCTCAGCATCATCCCAAGGAGTTTGCTCCAAAATCTAGGGATCCGATATATCGGCTGACTGCATCGAACACTACAATCAGTGCTTCAACGTACGGAAGAGCTAGCCCCGGGGCAAAATTCGCTTGAAGTGCCAAATAGCGACCTCCATAATGAAGTGACTTGCTATGTCATCGATGCTGACATAAACTAAAACAAGCTGTTGGGGCGACCATGGATTTATGATTACATGATCGTTCCTTCCACTCTCCATCAATGCATGAAGTACGTGGCCAGTGACGGGACTATCAAGACCGAATTCACTGACATCGACCCGTTTCGGGGACTTGAAGCCTACTGTACGGATGCTGATCTGTACAAGTCATGTAACCTCCGTTAATTAATTTTCTTGGATTTTCAAAATTTTTTTTTTATATTCTCTGAAATTTGGAACTTTGAAAATCATGAATACGATATAGTTTCGACCGTAATAGATATCGGTCCTTGTTGGTTTTTGGCTTTATAAAAACTATTTTTTTATGTGAGATATTACGCTAATTTAATTTTTGTCTCCTTCAAGAGAATGTATAAAATATAAGTCTTTATTTTTATGGGTAAAATTAGAAAAAATTAGGTTTCTAAATAAAATATATTTTATTACTGATTATTTAGTTTAATGATTTTTGATAAATCAGATGGGTATTGTTTCTTCTGTGTCGGGTTAGGACCAATGTCGGTCCTAACGTTAGCCTACCAAGCATAGGCTTGGATTGTGGGCTACGACTTTGATGGGTGATAGCTAAATTGCTATTAGATATCAATTACAAATAAAATATTAATTAATTAATTAAAGCTAGTACTTACTTTAATAACTATTTTTAATTAATAAATAATGGTTAGCAGTTATGTTAGTATTTAGTGATTTTTCACTATTTTCTTCTATTTTTCTATTATATGTACAATTTTTATTTAGGGTTCCTTCTACACAATATAGATGCTCACATCCCCAAAATATTACATCTTGCACAAATCCAAAAACCTAATTTCTACTCACACCCTACCACCCCTGTGGTCGACTTCCCGACCACACCCAATGCAATAACTCAACCATCACCGCCGAGCCACTCATTCCAGATCCATCGCCACTACCACCACCCCAACTTCCGGCCACGTCTCCCACATCACAGCATCCCCGACCATATCCCCACCAAACTCAACATCACCACCCCCATTGGCCCAGCTTCGACAACACCACAGCCCCAATCAAACACCACCACCGCCCCATTGCATAAACCCCCATCACTTCCACCTCCGTCGCCATCACCACTCTTGCTCCCACCTTCCATGTCGCCGCCAACACCACCGGACACCCATGGCCAAGCCCTGCCACCACCATACAAACACAGAGAAGGAGAGTGAGTGAGAATCCCTCACCTTCGTGCCGTCTTGATTTCATATACCGACGTCGGAGTTCTCCGGCACCGCGCCCGTCGCTCGAGCCTCCCGAACCGCGCCACCTCAGTACCTTTCATCGCCGGTAGACCCGCCGACAGCCTGTCTGCCACATCCATTTTCCCATGCCTTGGTGAGCGTCCCGATCCCTCTTCCCTTACTCTTCCTCCACTCTCCTCTCTTTCTCCATGGAAATTTTCCCTTTCCTCTTAAATTTTTTTGGAAATACTGAATGGGAACTTTGACCCCTGTTGCCCATATAAATATTTGGTTTTTTATTTTTATTTAATATTAAAAGGGATTAGAGAGTAGACCCTCTATTTCCTTTATTTTTTGGTAGCTGCTGCTATCCCCGTTACTCAAAGTAGGTTTTATTTGGAATGGTTTCAAATAAGTAACATGTGAGACCCTTCTCTTCTAATTTATTTAGTTTGATTGAGAGTGAAGTTGTGGCAGCAGCCTTGTAGTCATTAATGAGTTATTAATTTTATTATTATTGATTAGTTGTTAAGTAGTAATTTGGAGTTTTGAGTGGTTAAGCTTAATGTGCTTTTTAAGGTTAATTGGGCTGCCTCCTCTTGGGCTTGGGCCCACTGATTTTAATAAATTATGTAGGTTCATATAAATACAAGATTTGGACTGATTTTCATAATTAGGTTACATATAGATAATAAGTGTAATTTAATTAGTATTGCAATTACTATTTTTAGTTAATAATATTTATTTAATGTCTTGTTAATCAATAATTTAGCTAGTAATATCTTTGGACATTTTTAGTATTTTAGATAGTAAAATTTTATAAATAAATGATTAATTAGTAAATCATTTTATAAGGGTTTTGACTCTATGTGAGTATTTAGATATATTTTTCATAAGATGTTTTGACCATATGTATATTACATTATATTTCAAGGTAGATTTTGACCTAAAATACTATTCCTATAATTCCAAAATATTTATTGGACTACTAGTTTTCGATTTTCAACTATTATCTGAATATGGCTTACTTGTGATATGTATAGTTATTGACATTAAAAATTTTTCCAGAATTTCTTATATATATATTTAGTTATATATTTATTCATAATCGCGACTATTAAAGTCGTTTCATATTTCTTTATTTGATTATCGTACCGAACCCTGATTTTGGACCCCCAATATTGTTTGCCATGAAATATAAAAGAACAGAACAATTATCAGAGGACCGGACTTTTACTTCACGTTACAAACTCGCTTGTACAAAGAAAGCCTAGGACGAAACCTAGGTACAGCAGTCTAAGTACAATTGTTTATTTTAGATTCTGGGGGTGACGATAGAGGCTCGGGAAGGCGACGGCAGCCCTGCCTTACTCCTTGGACGATCGGTATGCAGCCTTGGCTCCTGTGAAGAGATGGTTGGCGTTGATGAAGAAATGCACTTCTTGCTCTCCCTCTATTACTCTTCTGGCTTCTCTCTCTCTGTGTATTTTCTCTCTGATTATTGGGGAGTCTCTCTATATCTCTCGCAAGGGAATGACACCCTGCTTATTTATAGGAGTGGGGGCATCATTAGGGTTTGGATGATTACCCATTCTCAAAGTGGCGGCGGCCTGATGTTTAATCAATCTGGACCATTAGTTTTAAGCGTGAAGGATCTGGGCCATAAATGGGATAGTATTGAATCCTGTGAATGATTAATGCTGATTGCTTTAAATCTTCATGATTGGTTGTGTCAAGCTTGGATCTCGCACCACGTGTCCCATTGGCTTGATCACGAGTGATATGCCCTGATCTCATTAATTATGAGGATAACGTTAAATATGGTTATTGGGATCTGGTAAATCTCTGATTGATTTAAAACCACGCGTCCCATAATCACCCTGCTACCAGCTGTCAAGTCATGGAGGCAATTGAATCTCTGCCACGTGTCTTAATGGGACCCTGCCAGAGCCGCATGATATCCATGAACCGCATGAGACAGCGTCTCAGTGAGCCGCATAGGTATAGTGCTTGCGAGCCACATGGGGCTTCTTGGTGAGCCGCATAGGTATAGTACTTGCGAGCGCATGGGATGGCTTCTTGGTGAGCCGTAGGAAGATGATTCCTGCCAGCCGCATGAAGCTGTTCTTCAATTGAGCCGCATGGGAATAGCCACGTGGCAATCTTGGATCGTGTCAGAGATTTTCTCCTGTTCCGAAGAGTCTGTCATTACGACAGGACCATCATGGCACTTTATGTCAAAGCGCCATCAGCTGTCAAATCAGGGCAGAGCATTAAGCATTAAATAAGGCCATTACTTGACGGCCAGCTGTGTGAAGGGATCCCACGGGGACAGTGGTGTTGATCGAGCCGCATATCTCTGTTGGTCGTTTGTGAGCCGCATATACTCCGAGCCGCATGAGGCTGGGGGACTCTTTGAGCCGCATGGGACTGTCCCTATGTAAGCCGCATGGATTCTTCTGCTCCGAGCCGCATGAGATTAGAGTCTCTCCGAACCGCATGCGACTGCCCCAGTATGAGCCGCATGGAGTTCTCCTGTTCCGAGCCGCATAGAGCATCATTCTGATATTTTCCATGCTTCTACAGGACCCCCTTCAAAGTTTTCAATTTGTAAAATTGAAATACTTTGAATAAGAAGCATGGCTTTTGCTAACCGCATAGATGGTTCAGCCGCATGGATTTATCTGGCCGTATGAACTGTTAGGCCGCATAGATTGTTTGCCACGTGTGCAAATCTTCTGCATTAAATGCCCTTGATTCATTTTTTGAATTAACGCCGCCTTTTGGGGGAGGATCCCAAGAGTTAGTTTCTCTTTGACCGAAGCATTTTGCCTTTTATTCTTTTAGGCGGCGTGCGAATCGAGGCGTTTGTTGATTTTCGAGCCTCCTTCGCCTATAAATAGGAGTAATTTTATTCTTTGAGGGTTTCTTTACCTTCTCTCTTTGCTCGAACTCCTTGTTGCTGACCTCCTCTTCGTCTTCTCCCATCAACGATCGGCAATGGCTCCCAAGAAGACTACCGCTGCTACGGGCAAGAAGGCCGCGTCGTCTTCTACGGCAGCGAAGGGCAAGAAGGCCGCGTCTTCATCGACTTCGGCGGCAAACGTGGCGGCTCCTCCGTCGGCTGACGTGCCTGTTTTTCACCCCGATGTTCACCCGCCTATTGCTGGTAGGACCATCAACATGAACTGTCCTGGCTACGCCACATATCTTATGCGCGAGCCTATATTCGAAGTATGCTGCGTGTCCGACTCATGTTCGAGCCGCATGGGATATGACCCAGGCAGCCGCATGAAAGTTGTTGTTTGCAGCCGCATAACTACTTCATCATCAGGGCCGCATAAGCTCACCTGGACTTGGACCGCATGAGCTCTTTCAAACTGAGCCGCATAAGCCTATTTCGAACTGGACCGCATAAGCCTATTTCGAGCCGAACCATATAAGCTTATTCGAACTGAATCCGCATGAGCTCTTTCAAACTGAGCCGCATAAGCCTATTTCGAACTGAACCGCATAAGCTCATTCGAACTGAAACGCATGAGCTCTTTCAAACTGAGCCGCATGAGGCTATGCTGAGCTAAGCCGCATAAGCATCAAGTAGTTTGTGTTTCGGCTATCTTTTTGACTTGTTTCCTTTGTCTTTCTTCAGTGAATCTGCCAGTAAATCCTGCGGAGGAACTTATAGTGGGCTCAAATCAGTTCGCCTTGGGCGTGCGTCTTGATGACTTAATTAAGCATGTGCTGAATCAATTTCCTGCTAATGAGCCTTCGGAGAGGTTGAACGCCATCGAGAATCAGACCCTCCATTATCTCCACGCCATGATGACTACTGGGAAGTTGGATGGATTATACCTGAAGCCTTCATTCCTCTTTGGAGATGCTTTAATCATAAAGAATCCCGAGTATTAGAGATTTCTGAGAACTGGGATTTTTCTTTGGATGGGATAGCGATCCATATTCCTCTCATGGAACGTCATTATCCTCTGTCGTGGTTCAATATGGTGCTGTTGGACAGGAAGATGGTGTGTAACTTAACTCCTACCCAATCAGGGATGTTGATGGACAACATTCATTATAACCCGAACATACGGTCAGCGTACACGGGTAAGGATTCCGTCCTCCGGTACATGATGGGTCTAGCCCCAGGCTCTTTCATGAATGTATACGGTCCCAACTTCACACTCACTCAAGCTGATACATTCCTGAATCGGCTCGCTCGCAAGAAATCTTATCCCGTTGGCAGACTGGCATTGCTGAACTGGATAAACCCCCTTCTACGTGGGCCCACTTGACCGCTTGGGTTCTGCAGACCTACGGAACATTCCTGCGGGGTGGGACTTTATCATGCCATTCGGGGCACTTGTCACGGGCTTCCTATCAATAAACCATTGTTCGTGGCGCTCTTGGAGATGTATAACTGGCGAACGGGGACGTTCTTTGCACCCGGAGGGGAGTTGGGGCTTGCTCTCCATGAGATGTATACTGTCTCCAAACTTCCGTGGGGGAACGAGCCTTTCGAGGTGTATACCCCGTCGAATGAGGAGTTCGAGGACTTGAACCGACGGCTCCCAGGTTTTGTTGCGGTGTATCAGGAGTTGCTGTGCCATCATAGTGCTTGTCACCAGATGGCTATAAAAAAGGGTGGATAGCTCAGAAGGGACCGCTCCCCACACCACATCCTGGGTCAATTATCTTTTTAAAGTTGACCCTTCTGGCAAAGTTACTCCTCGAACCCCTCGAACCCAGGGAGAGATAAAGGACCTGATGTCGAGCGTCAAGAAGTCGCGGTCCAAGAGTGACATATTCGGGAGTCAAACTGACTCTCTTAGCTATTTTTACTACGGCACCACGCAGATGTCAGAGAAGGCGCTCCTGGCTGGATTTTTAATGATATGGCTACGGAACTGCGTAGTCTCGGAGGGGCAGGTTCTATTGAGAGGATCAGTCGCCACTTCATTCTCCTGCCGTTAAGCTGGTATTTGGAGTTAGACTGGCTCTTCTTCCGGCTATGGTGTGTAGCATACACCATGGTCTCCGAACATTCTCGTTACCGGGACTTCACGGTGCATGGCCTCCCGGGCGCATAGGGGTTTCGGCGCATGGGGGTCGTCGTCCCCAAACAACAAGTTCTGCCATAGAAGTTCCAAAAATTGCCATGGCCATAACTTCCTCACCCAAACTCGAAATCAAGCGAAATAAAGGCCAAAACTACACGAAATCAAATTCTCTACAACATGGAACTACTATTTTTGGAAATACCAAGTTTTTAGAGACCAAAACCAAGAAAAACAAGAAGAAGCCTAAAACTTAGATCCACAAAATATAACCATCAAAACTGAAAACTTGAATTTTAAAGATACTTAGAATCATGAAAGGAAGATAATAAAACAAACAAAAATAACATTGTTCAAGATTTGGCAAGATGTACTTGCCTTAGTTGGAGAAGAAATGAAGAGGAAGAAGATGAAAGGAAATGAAATGATGGAGAAAGAGAGAGAGAGAGATAAAGGAGTTGGGTTTTATACAAAACCCTTCTCATCTCAAACCAAACTAAACCAAGTTAAGATTAAACCAAGTCAAGGCTAAGAAAGACAAGTTAAAACACAGGTTACCAAACAAATGTCAGAAATCCATATACGTACACTGAAAATACGTATAACAAAGAATATGAGTGACATACATGCCGTCGGTATACACTGGTATACTGGCGGTATGTCGATCAAGGAGAAAATCTATGAGTTGGAAAATTTTAAAGCACTCTGAAAACTAAGAAAGCATGAAATACAGTACAAAAATATGGATCGGTATATAAATATTAATACTGTGAGACGATTCTCATAGGTCTTACTGAGGCCTCCTCATCCGTCTCCCCAAGGACTCGATCAGCCAACCCTTCATTGGCCTCCTCCGCAACTGTTTGTATGATCTCTTTGACAAACCTTTCGATGGTCGACCCCTCGACGGCTTATCCGGGCAATACTTCAACCACTTCCTCAGACAGACCCTCTACCAGACTGTCCTCCTCCTTGTCCCGCACAACAGAGTCATCTTCCAAATGAGGAAGAGATGCAAAGACAGGACTCGAGGTAAAGGCTTTAGCTTCAGCATTTACCTTCCCTCTGGTTGGCTCCATATAAGTTGTAGGTAACCTCATATGGTCCTGCAGAGATGAAGCCAACGGCTCAAAGGGGCCCAAAGTCTTGTACTCGAAAGGAGCGGGGAGGACATCCTCCGAGTCAGAACAAACAACAGCCGCAATCCTTCCCTCGGTCCCAATGGCTCAAGGAACATTGGGCGCAGGCTCTTCAGAAAGTTTCCTAGGCCCTTATGACCATAGGGCCCCGCCTACATGAATCAAACAATTATAAGGCATAAAAAGAAGATAAAAAACATTGAAAGGGCAAAACACCCAAACTTACCCTTGAAGAAGATTGAACAAAAAAGGCATTTACCTCCACAGAAGGCTGTCAGGATGATGCATCCCGCAAAGGCGCGAAAGTCACTTTGGCCCTCTTAATAGGAGGAGAGCTCGCCCCAGAAGAAATCGAACATTTTTGTGGGTCACTCAAGAGCATCGCCTTCCCTCTTCCCTCCCGCGATGAGCTGAACCATCAGTAGTTCTGCTCTCCTAAGAAGCAAGCCTCTGAGGACGCTGCAAAGACCGAGTTGCCTCAAACATCGTCCCCTCAAGTAAGCTCCTTTGGCGGTCGTACTCCGATGAGAAGTTATTCGCAATGTAGTAAAACTTCGTGGCAGAATATAACAGATGCGTCTCTTCATGCATCGAAGGAATGGTAAATCCTGTACCGGTACGACCATCACTGAAATAACGCCATGCCATGGCGCCATCCAGGAGGCTCCCCCCGTAACCAAGACAGGAGCTTGGATTACCTATCATGACCTGGCTATAGCCAAATTGACGCACAAAGCGGCTAGGTAGGTAAGGCTCCATGTACACCCGATTCTGGTTTCGATACACCAAATGGGAGGGGCGGATGGACTACAGCCAACGAAACGCCCTGAGGATTATATTCGCGTCCTCTAACACTTCATCTGTAAGGTAAATGTTATAGGAAGGTGAAACCACACGGATGGCATATTCTCTTAATCTAACCAATATCCCTAAAAGCGGGAACGTCCTGATCAATCCTGTCCACAGCTTCATAATTATGCAGGGTCGCATCCCATGCTTATACCCCAAGAGGGTATTGGGAGCTATCAAACCAGGGCAGTGCAAGGCTAACCAACCCATTAGGTAGTGGTAGGGGAGTTCGACCGGCGGAAAATCTCCATCCCTCCCTCCATGCTCGATTATTCTCTGGGAAAACTCCCGTAGGCCACGCAAGATGTCACATAGCATGGTCGACAGCAAAGCCAAAGAATGTCTGAAGGCGAGCTTTACAGCGGGCAAGATCAAATATTGACTAATCCGATCAACATGCCCCGAACCTCCTGAAACCGTCCTTTCACAGCCATATCATCAAAAAGGCGGCTAAGGCCGCTTTATGTCTTAGGGCAGTCAAATTTTGACAGAAAAATTTATAGACTTTGGAGGTGGGTTCCCCTCGGCATCTACTGACGAAGCCGATACTCCAGCATCGGCCATCATATCATCTACTTCGTCAGCAGTGTACTCCCGACGCGTGGTAAAATAAGCCTGCCCCGGCATTGATGGAAGCCTCGTAAAATATTATCGATCCAGGCCTTGATATATGGCTAATCTTCTGCCCCTCCCCGGCACTTACACACCTAGTAATGGCGAAACAACTCCTTATATATAGTCATCATCTCAGGGTATGTATTCTCCAACCTAAGAAACTCCTCACTGCAAGGAGTATACTCCTCATAAGTGTGACCCCCCTACGACAGCTTTGAGATAGCGCGCATCTTATGAAGAGCCAGGCTTATCTCTCCGCATGGAGTACAGAATGTCCCTATATGATGATTAAACAACTCCAGCAAAGCAAGAAAGAGAGGCCGGTTGGCTTCAATCCCTTGTGTAGTGGCCTTGTGCAGCGATGGAGGCATGTACCTCTCAGGTCCAGTTGGTACCTCCCCACTGCCAAGAAAGACAACTCCCTCTACTCCTGGTCGGGATAAATCCAGTCGGCGACATAGAAGGTACCTTTTGGATAAGTATGGCCAGTATCCAACATCCCGTTAGCAAATAGGGAGCCACGGCAGGGATATACTTTAGTGGCAGACACATCAGGAAGATGACCAGGGAGCAATACCCGCAGCATGGCGGGGGACCATCAGGCACACCCTTAAAGAAATCTCTTCGATTGGAGCACCCTTCCTCTATAACAAGACCATTCATCAAAACATCACGTCTCGGGGTCAAATCCCACTTCATGACGCGTGCCTCCGATAAACAGGAGACGACGAAAAGTAGAGATGACGGCCGACAAACGCACGAACAAAGGAACGCCATAGTTCTCGATATACCAGCCCTCGGTTATTCCTAAGAGCTCGACATTTTGTAGCAACAACTCATAATGAAGAGAAAATGAGGCTTCAATATCTTAACAGTATCCAATGGGCCAGACAATCAGCCTCGATCCATTATGACGAAAGTAAGTGAGCCGTTGTTCCTGGATCATAGCCAGGTGACTCCGTGGCTGAACATATGCAACCAACTGTGTAGTAGAAGCGACGAGTGCTACCTCAGCATCGTAACTTTTGATGCAGCCTATGAAGGCGAGGAGAATATCCTCAAAGAGAGTCGGGGGCACATAAACTACACGTAAATAAAGGGTGTCAGAAAAACAAAGACGGAAATACAACACCATAAAAAGGCTGAGGTGGCCAATTGCGGAGCACCCAAATAGACACTATCGAAGTGCACCATGTATCGACTAACATGCAAACCGTACAGATACTCCGTATGTGACACTGTGCGTAGATATTAAAAGCATCTATAAGCCTTACCACGAACGAAGTAATGGCTATATAAGTCAAGATAACGAAACAACGACATTCCTTCAAGACAACGCTACTGAGAGTCGATGCTCATGTACGAATGGCAAGCCAAGAATCCAAAAAAGAATCAAACACTTACCCGCAACGGGTGGCCGTATGTCTCCTACAATGGGAGGCTGCTCGACGACGACCGCCTCAAAAGCCGGTTGCTTCCCTTTGGCTTGACAGCTGCTCGATGTAGCCTCTCTGGTTCGCATCACAGACGACATTCTGGACGGCCTTGGGGGCTCTACAGCCGATCGGGGACTCGCCTTTGAAGGTGTTACAGTCGGATGGGGATGGCCGCTACCCACGAGCCTTCTTGGAACCTGTCGTGGAGGCCATCGAAATTCTTGATTTCTTGGCAGCCATGGCAAAAAAAGTTAGGGTTTGAAAAAAGGAGAAGACTGACAAAGATTTTGGTAAAGGAGTAGGTAAAAATAAAGAAAGCTAAAAAAATAAAGGAAGCTTTTCTCTTTCCCCCAACATTCCTACTTATAGAAAGAGCCGTGCCACGTCAACAGAAGAAGACAAGATGCTTCGTTCACCCTCAAAACGATGTGGGTTCAGAAAAAGGTCATGATAAATTTCGCAAGAAACGAGGTGTCATGATCAAAACTTAAGGAAGCGAGGCTTTAGGTATTTAATACTGAAGCCCAAGCATGACGTCAGCCTGACAGCAGACGTGATGGGCATTTCACCTACAAAAAAACACGTGTCATGCTTCTTTTTAAAGTATCCCGAGCTTGACTCAAGTTCGGGATACTTTGAAGGGGGGTCTTGTAGAAGCATGAAAAATAGGGTGACACAATGCACAGGTGGGTACTCTCGCTACCCACCCATCTTTATAAAGGCACAGATGACAAACAGCGTAGGTTGGTGCCCTCGCTACGAATCCAGCTTCACAGAAGCGCATGCGGTCAAGCACGCCAACAAAAAGTCAAACTCACATAAAACAGATAAAAAGTTCAAGGAAAGTTCTTTTTATTAAATCAAGGCTACAAGAGTCTATTAGAGATTCTTTACGATTACATAAAATAAGACTTCCTAGTTACAAGGATCTGTTACAAAGTATTTATGATTACATATGCAGAACTAAAAACTCCTAGATCTACGCTGGGGTTCATCTTCACAGTGTAATTGTCATGGGAGGAGGGACTGTGGATAGAAGATATGAATACAATCGCCATCAAAGTCTGCCACCACAACACCCTCCCCAGACGCGCAGCTCTTCCTGAAGCTGCTATTGGCCCGAGCGAGAATTCAGTCCATATTACGACAGGAGGCCCTTTTTAAAAGCGTATCAGCTTTTGAGGCTCTTCCAGCCTAATAAAAGTGTGCATCCGCCAATGAGCAGGGCAGAGCACAACCTTGGGCACTTCATATTGGCAACCAGACCGAACTCGGTTTTCATGACCTCCAAGACCTCCAAGATGTCGCTCAGGTTCGAACTGCCCATGTGAAGCATTCCAGCACACCACGAAGCTCATCATCAGTTCTTCTACGAAGGCACAACTCCTTTGAACAAGGGGATTGCGAGCCCCCTATTCTTAAGTATATATTTTTTTTATAAATATTAGTACTTAGTTGATAGCAATTTAAATTTTTATTATTTACTTTACCTATGGTTATATTATAGCTAGATTAACTAGCCATAATATTAATTAGTTGTTTTAAAAATATATTTTTAACATGATAATTAGTGACACTGGAATTCTAGCATCATTATTGATCTTATTATGAACATGGAAATGATATATTTTGTTAGTTGGGCTTAGTAGTAAACCTAAACCAATTTCCTTTGAAACCTAAATCTAGAATAAGCCTAAGACATATATTTTTTCGTATTTTTATTTAATAGTTTGGATTATATAAACTTAAGGGTCATATTTTTAGATAATATGAAATAGTAGTAATGATTGCGATTTAAAGGGTAGTAATATCCTTATTAATCCATAAGTAGTATTAATGCCTAAAACCATTTATTAGGTTGGTTAAACATCTCAATTTCCCTTCTTAAGTAACCCGGCCTAATACTTCTATCCAAACCAACGGACAAGAGAGCAACAAACTCTTGGTGATTCCTTATAACATTTGGGTTGACTCCTAAGCACCCGATTACCCGAACCCATACCTAATAAATTGTTCTATAGTGCAGTTCCTGGGACAGGTAACCGCTATCAACCCTAATCCAAGCCCTATATAATCTTCCGATCTCCTCTTCTCCTCCCCACGAAAACCTAGCCGCCACCTATAAAAACACACTCTCCTCTTCTTCCTCCTCGCATGTGCAGCATCGTCGGCGACGTTGTTGGATGCGCAGGCGAGTAGTCGTCATACTCGTCGTCGCGTGCTAAAGGCAGTCTCGAGCGCTGCATATTCACCGTCGTGCCGTAACTCTGTTCGTGACGAGTACGACAAGTTCCTTCCCGCTGATGTTTTTCGTTCGAAGTCCGCATCCAAGGAGCCGAACACCTCTTCCAACCATTTTGGTACTGACCTTATCTTTCCTCTGAAACAATTTCTATAAGATTCAATTCAAGGGTATTGTAGGCCATTTTATGAAATATCGAGGCCGGGTGCTGTCTGTGTGATGCTTGATTAGGTTCACTCCTATATATCTGCTATATTGGAGGTTCCTATGCTTAGCTAAGGATATGCTTACATACATAAGGAACAGTAGAAAAACACATGAAGGAGAGGAAGAGAAATGTATTGAGGCCCTGTGGGTGTTCAAAGAACATGAAAATGTTCGGGAGGTGCCGGATTAGTGATGGGTTGGAAGTAGGATTATGTTAATTTGATGGGAGCTTTTTTCAAATAAATACCCCATGCATGTTGTGTAAATAGGAGAAAGGCATAAGAGATTGGGATCATTCCATGCTGTTACTGATTAGAAGAATATATTGCTGTGAAAAAAAAAGAAAAAAAAGAAAAAAAAAGAAAAATCTTGTGAAGGGATGAAAGGAATATATAGGTGTGGTAGTTTGATATTGTGTAGAGTGTATAGTGAATACAAGTTAGCTTCTATTGTTGGCAGCAGAGCAAATGGTTGGGTTGCTTACTTGTGCTTCACTACTTTATTGTAGTGAAATGTGGTTTGCATATAAAAAAGTATGGGGAATTAAGACTATGGTTCATTAAGCAATGTTATGCATGTGGAAACATGGTGTTTCCTACAGACTGTGATTACATTTCGACTTAGTGCAAGCATGGCTATTTTGGGTTGTATTCTGACATGGGGTGCAACATTTGGAATTTTGTGTTAAATGAATTTATGTTGATGTTGTAAGCAAATTAAGGAACCAGTAGGATTTTATGTCCTATTTCACTGTTAGATGATTTCAAATAAAGTAGTGATGAAAGTATGGGTGTGGAGCTAAAAAGGGACATAGGAGCTTGAAAATGTTATATGAAGGAAGACAGTTGTGTATACATAGGAGAAATAGTAGGAATTCTGTGCTAAATACTGTTTATAGGTGATTAAATAACCAAGTTTAATATGCACTATTGTTAAAATGAAAGCATAGCAAATACGTAATTAATTAATTAGTCCTAAATTATTTCTCTAGGTTCTTGAGGCATTTCAGACTTGAGCGTTGGACTGGCTGTACCACCTTTTCAGCATCCAAAGCTAGGCAAGTGTACCTTGCCATTCTTGTACTTCGGTTACATTATCTAGAATTCTTAAATATTTATTTATTAGTAATTAATTGCAATACCTAGGACCATGTTCGGTACTTCGTGTCCGAATCGCATTTGGGTGCCGATGGCCGTTAGTGTCATCGGGTATCGAACCTAGACATTCACATTTGCGATATCGCGACAATTCGTTGCATATTATACTCTTAACCTAGGACATATTCATGTGACACTACATTGTTGATGGGTTTTCGTACTTGTACATATTGATGTTCGAAGATTCGAGTTGATTCTAGGACGACGACATTGACATGCGTGCACTGTTACTATTCTATTTATGACTCGTTGTCCTAGCTAGAGTCTGATCGACCGACTCGTAGATATGATTCGTGAAGTCACATCGGTGGAGAGAAACATACACCGTGCGCTAGGGCTACTTTCCCACAGAGTTACCGCTGCCTCATTACCAGAGCTGCAAAATTTCATAGTTATCACAGTTCCTTATCGGAACTGAGGATTTTCATAGTTATCAGAGTTCCTTACCAGATTTTCGGATTACACCGTGATAGCCCGCGTGTTCGAATAATATTTCTTAAATTGCATTTCATAGTAGCTGGTTATGTTAGATTTACCTACTTTATCAGCCTTACTATACTTTATTTATTCATTCATTACTGTAGTACACTTGGCCTATATATTATGTACCTTATTTGCGTCCCTCTGAGGACCTGTTTTTCTTCCAGGTTGGCTGAATAGATTTTGGTTGAGCGTCTTGCTGGATGTTGATGGTATTCATTCATTACAGGTATTCAATCTTCCAGAGTTATATTTTCATTTATTGTTATTTGTATCTGCTTAGTAGCCTAGTATTTATATACTCATTTTATCTTTTCGAGTCTATTCGGACAAGTATGATTATTGGGCTGCAGACTAGTATTCATATTTACCTCCTTATGTTTTCGTACTTGGATTGAGATATAGTGTTGTTGTAGTGATTAGTTACACCATTTTGACAGCTTATACATATTCTAGTCGGACTAGGGTCTGGTTGAGTACGTAGTTGGCCATTGCCATGTGCCTTGGTCCTGCGTATTGGGGCTAGGGCATGACATGGTTTTTGTGGTGGCCCATGTAGGTCTCGATTTGTCATTTCGGTTATGTTATTGTACTGAGCGAGCCTGCAGTTAAAATTAAGATTTAATAGGATCTCCTTCGATATTGCTATTTTTGTTCCTCATCTTCTCCTACTATTTCGGAGAGACAGACATTCGTACGTAGTAATTATCCCCGGATGTATATCCTCGCAAAGACGAAGAAGGAGCACTTGATTGAATATTTTGTAAGAAGATAGTTATCTATGTTAAGAAGGGTTAGAGTAGATAGTTTTCCAGATGCTAAGCTAGAAAGAACTGACAGTCAAAGGTTTGAGTAAGACTTACCCAACAACGTGAGCCTAGAATGAGATAAAATCTATCCATTTATATGAGTTAGAAGTGCTCTGGAAGTATTGGTGGCTAGAAGGATTTATTGAATAATAAAAGTTCAAGTAATGTGTGAAGATCTATGATAAAGCAAAGTTAGCTGTTAGGGTTAGCTATTGTCCATGGTTGTATGAGTAAGTGTGAAAAGGACTTAAGAATATGGAAACTTGAGGCTCTAACCTTGGAGAAAGTTTTCTAATATTAGAATTTCAAGTAAACTCATGTATGGATGATACCAATTTTCATATTTGGATAACACAGAGTATCAATAATAGAAATTGAGGAAATAAGAATCGATGTATGGCATTGGTTAAAGATAAGGATTAGGTGGAGGATTAGCCTGGACAAAATAGTGGGTGACCTATACCTAAGATGAGTTTCTGAAACCATTACTGAGTATGAACATTTACAAGATAACATTGGATTACTGTTGTAATAAGAGAACATAAAAGAATGATTGATAGCAGAGTTTAAAGGATAATAGATTGAGGGACTAAGTAGAAATAGATTAAGGATTAAGAATGCCGATAAAAGTTTAAGGGATCATATAAGTAAATTAAGTATGCGATAAAGAAAGAAATCATGACAAAGGAATAATAATATAAGGTACAAACAAGCTACTATTTAAATCAAGTACGAGAGAATCTATATATGACTTTGAACCTATGGCTAAGCTTAACATAAGAAAATATGATAAACACGATATAGGGAAGAGCTATAAGATCAAGAGAGAGATAGATGGTTAATTTGAGGCTTAAATAGATGTTGGAGAAAAACATATGAGAGAGTTGAATTATAAACTTAGGAACCATAGACATAGAATATGTCAGATATAGAAGGGATGCTAAGATTTGGGTTGTTCAAGATGGTATCTTCGAAGAACTAGGAAAGGGATGACCAGGTTTAAGAGGGAGTAGCACAATGATCAGTTTGTATGAACTTAAGCTCCAGATAACAGAGATAGATTACCAAGGTTTTATCAGGCTGAATGTTTTACCATGGAAATCTTCGAACTTGTTCATATCGAATGAGGAAGGATTGATATGTTTGTGCATCGTTTCTAATGATTGAATGCAGTGACTGCGAAGAATAAGTATTCTTTGCCATGTATAGATTATTATTTGATCGATTGAGCGATGCATGTGTGTTCTCGAAGATTGATCTCAGGTCAGGCTAACACCAGATCAAGGTTCGAAAGGAGGACATCCTGAAGACGGCCTTTCGGACGAAGTATTGCCACTATGAGTACCTTGTGGTGCCGTTTGGTTCAACTAACGCGCCAACATTGTTCATGAGTCCGATGAACAAGATGTTCCACAGTACTTGGACAAGTTCATGGTGTGTTCATTGATGACATTTTGGTGTACTCCAAGAGCCACGAGGAGCATGATGAGCATCTCAGGATCGTGCTAGAGACTTTGAGGATGGAAAAGTCTGTATGCCAAGCTCAGTAAGTGTAAATTCTGTCTGAGCAAGGTATTTTTTCTTGGACATATTATTACTGGAGATGGACTAGCAGTGGACCCAGAGAAGATTACAGCTGTGAAGACTTGGCCAGCTCCGACGTCAGTTACAGAGGTTAGGAGTTTTTTCGGACTTACCGAATATTTTTTGAGGTTCGTAGAAAACTTCTCAAGGATTGTTGAGCCTATGACGCGTTTGATGCATATGGATTAGGAGTTCATCTGGACGGAGGAGTGTCAGAAGGCTTTGATGAGTTGAAGAAGCGTCTGACTTATTAGGACAGTTGATGGTACATAAGAAAAACTACTCGACACACGACTTGGAGCTAGCTGTAGTGATATTTGCACTAAAGCTATAGAGGTACTATCTTTAAGGAGTACGAGTAGGGATATTTATTGATCACAAGAGTTTGAAGTACGTCTTTACACAGAAGCAGCTGAACATGAGGCAAAGACGTTGGCTGGAGCTAATGAAGGACTTTGAGATCGAGTTATAGTACCATTCGGGCAAGGCGAACGTCGTGGCGGATGCCTTAAGCATGAAGCCGATGGTATACTTCATGACGACTCAGCGTTATTGTAGAAGCATGGAAAAGAATAAAGAAGGATCCATGCGGCCAGAGGGTCCCCTGCGGCTCAGACAGTTCATGCGGCTCAAGTATCTATGCGGCTCATACAAAGACTCATGAGGTTCAAAGAGGAGCCACGTGGCCTACAAATGGCTCTCTCAATTTGCATTTAATGCCTTGACGGCAGACAGCTTTGACGAAGTGACAGTTCTAACACGAAGGAATTATTATGACTCTCTCATAATGACGGACTCCTCGAAAAGCGAAAAAATCTCTAACATAATCCTCCGAGAGTCAGAAATTGTCATGCGGCCTTGACACATGGACAACCCCTGCGGCTCACGAAGACTAGCTCCATGCGGCTCATGAAGGCCAGCCCCATGCGGCTCATGAAGACCAGCCCCATGCGGCTCACGAAGACCATCCCCATGCGGCTCACAAAGGCCATCTCCATGCGGTTCACTCATACTCATGCGGCTCAAATCATTACCATACGGTCCAAATGCTTTGGGGGGCCACTCTTAGGCAGCCTGGACACGTGGCCAGCTTTATGCGGCCCAACTTTCCTGGCGCTCAGACACGTGGCATGATAGCAGGGCACGTGGCATCAGATTGATCGAAATCTCTCAGCAAATCCAATAAAATATTGGGATCAAATCAGATCATTTGCAAATAAGCCAATTAAAGACACGTATCGAGGAATCCGAGGTTGGCATGACAAATCAGGAGGATTTATGTCAATCAGCATTAATTATCTACAAAAGATTTGATGCAATCACATTTATTGCTCAAATCTCGATGAACGGCCCAGATTTAATGATCCTTAGCCGTCGACTTTCAAGAATGGGCAATCATTGTAAACCCTAACGATGCCCTCCCACTCTTATAAATAGCAGGGTGCCATTCCCTTGCGAAGACCACAGAGATACGGAGAGACACATATACACAGAGACAGATACAGAGAGAGATACAGAGACAGACGCGCATAGAGAGCCAGAGAGCTTGAAGAAGAGAGCATTTCTTCATCAACGCCCTCAGTTCTTCTACAGAGTCCAAAAGCTGCACCCGATCGTCCAAGGAGTAAGGCAGAGCGGCCGTCGCTTTCCCGCCTCTATCGTCACCCCCCAGAATCTAAAATAAAAATTGTACTTAGACTGCTGTACCTAGGTTTTCGTCCCTAGGCTTTCTTTGTACAAGCGAGTTTGTATTGTGAAGTAAAAGTCCAGTCCTCCGATAATTGTTCTTTCCTTTTATATTTTATGGCAAACATGATGGCGACTCTGCTGGGACAAACTTCTCCACGGCTGAGGAGTTGGTGACGCAATCGGATGCAGCCAAACTTGGCTCCACGCAACAGAAGATGGTCGTCCGCTTCGACCAACAGGCGTTTGAAGAAACTCTCTGAAGGAAGTGCTGGCCCGGTCCAGAAGCGAACCTGCACAAAGAAAGCTCGCTGCGAGTGGAGGCTAAAATCATTTGCTCCTCTACAAGCTCTGGACGGGGTACTCTCGGCTACCCAAGACGGCGAAGGCGACTCTCATACGGCTCCACTTCGAGCCGTAAAGCACTCTGCTGTCCCCAAGTCCGGCAGAGGAAAGCACTACGATACTGGACTTGCAGGGGCAAAGAGCGACTCTCTGCACCCCAAGAATATGCCGAGCACTCCTGTAGCCAAATCTGCCAACCACATGCAGGAGGCTCATAAGGATGAATCTGCCGGCCACATGAAGAAAGTCTATGCGGACAGATCATCCAGCCGCATGAAAAAACTCATGCGGCTGAGACTCCCAGCCGCATGAAGAAAGCCTATGCGGCTACGTCTGCCAGCCGCATGAAGATTACTGATGACAGCCGCATAACACCCACTCCACGTGGCTCCGTCTTCGACCGCCTCTCCTAGGTCCTGATCTCTTGTGCTCCCAAGAAGATATGTCTGACTCTCTCCAGCATCACCTAGACTCTTCCTACTATGTTCCTTACGCACTAGAACGAATAAGTCTAGGGCAGTGCGAGCCTGGCAAGCTCGGTCCGCTGATTCGGTCTCTGACCATCCGAGCGTCCCGTATACCGTTATGCGGGCCTCAAATGGGAGGTTGTACAGAACCACTCGAGTCCAGCCCCCGCGGCAAATAGACAGAGAGGTTCCCAAAAGTCTCCCAAAATCCAGGGAGCAAACAAGGTCGATCCAGACCCATCTGACTTGCGTGAGCCTCCACAAATGCAAGGAAAGAGAAGGCACATCGGGGTGAAAAGAGTCCTCCCACGGACGCCACTGCACCCAAGTCATCGTCAACTGCTGCTGCAATAATACGACGGTGCGAGAAGACCGGCGGTCCGTCTTTCAAAGACTGCAACAGCCGTCTTCAGAGGACGACACTTCCTCGTCTCCTGCAACTCTGGTCAAAAGTCCCCGCCGATGGGAGAGGGAAAAGACAAATGTTCCCAGCCCGAAGATTTCAACCACTTCGACTAAAAGACTGTCGTCTAAGCGGGTGCCCACCACCGGAGTTTTCCAAGCCCCCGTTTTAAGACAAAATCTGCTACAGTGGGAGATTCGTCGTCCACAATGCTGGGGGTTACTGGGACTGGGGGTAGCACTCCTCCGAACCTCCACGACAATTCGATGTTCCAAGAAGACGAGCCGGGGAGACAACTCTCCCATCAGATACAGCAAACACCGACGTCCCCGAGGACGTCCACAACTCCCAAGACGGCAAACTCGGAGACTGGGGGTACTGTTCCTTCTGAGTCCGAACCAGAGGAGAACAGTCCCACATATCCCGATGACTTCTCGCTACAGGGGTATGATTCGGAGGGCGCTTCCTCCACCGCTCCATCCATCTCTCCTCACGTAAAGACGGTATTCGTAACAGTCGCAGCCAATATGGTGTCAGTGCAATTCGAGCTTCCTCCAATGGAAACTCAAGACGGCGTGGTCCCCATCCCTCTGGCATAATGGAGATTGCTAATCTTCCACTTCCCCGGGATCAGGCTGCTGGTCTAGTGCCCCTCACCACATCACGAGGGAGGTCATGTGGATTCATCCAGACTTGGTATCAGAAGTGACTCGGCCACATCATCTTCCATCTGCAGGAAAAGAGCAGAAAAGTCAGGTCCTGCCGCACAATCTCGAATATCGAAGAATCTACAGCCATCGTCACGCGGTCTGGGGCACAATCCCAACCTGTGGCTGACAACCCGGCTGAAGATCATCAGCCCGCACAACTGACGCTCCGGGACCGGCTCAGCCTCCGACGACCGACAAGCCTAGCCCGAGGGAGACTCGCTTTGACAAATCCGTCCGAAAAGAGGCATCACAGGCTGGAGAAGTCCTACAACTTCGACATCTTAGCGTAATTGGCCAACACACCGGCCAAGTTGTCATTATACGAGCTTCTGAGACTCTCAAAGGATGTTCGTACGGCTTTGAGCGATGCACTCCAAAATGCCGACGCATACCTGGCTCAGGTCAACCTCACGGGAGAGAACCCTCCTGCAGATCTCCAAGACAGCACCTGCACGGGAGCGATGCCCAACATTGTCTTCACTCCACAGGACATGCTCATCAAAACCAACCTGCATGATCGCCCGTTATACTATACTGGATACATCAGCGACGTAAAGGTGGATCGGATGCACATTGATCCTGGCTCTTCCATAAGCATTATGTCGAAGGTCCTGCTACATCATCTCTGCATCCAATGCATCGCCTGATGCCTACAAGTACCGCCATCTGCGGTTTCAATTCGGCAGGAGCTACCCAATTGGAAAGATTCGTCTGAAGTCACCTGCTACGTCATAGATGTAGACACTTCTTACAACATCCTCTTGGGGTGCCCGTGGATACACGGTTATATGATCGTGCATTCCACGCACCAGTGCTTCAAATATGTCGACAAACACAGCTTCGTGAGGACAAAATTTGCTGATATCGATGCCTTCAAAGGGGTCGAATCCTACTACTCAGACTCCTGTCTGTACGAAAAGTCGAAGAAGCATCTTGGTGAAGGAGATGTGCAAGCTCGTACCGAGACAGCCACAGGATCAGAGGAACCTCTGACGATCCACCTCTAAGCTCGCAAAATGGCAAGTCTGCACCCCTTACCGCCACTCTGCGTAAGGACGCAATCAGCCTCTCGGCACAAGAAGAGCAGATGATAATCCGGCTGCCGAGGTCTGGCCAAATACCAAGACCCTCAATGGAGCCATTGACAACCAGGCTGCCGAGAGTCTGCCAGCCGTAAACAGAAAAGCTCAATCCCTCCGACAAGCCAATCACGATACGCCTTCCCAAGAAGGGTCGTCACCCCGATGCAAGGCCTAGAATTTCTAGCGAACCAACCACTCCCCCGCCAGCATCGAGTACGAGACTGGGGGTCGCTAGTCTGCCAACAACTCTACGCTCTGCTCCACCAGTTGAACCCATGACGATCAAGCTGCCCAGGTCGTCTTCTCAGTCTTCATTTATACAGGGGGTAGTCGAAGAGGAACCGGAGCTAGCCAAGTATGTGGCTGCCCACACTGATGTTCCCTCCGCAGATGATGTAATCCCCTAGAAAAGATACCTTACTTCATCAATAAAGGGCTATCTTTGAACTACCTCGAGCTTAATAAGCTGTGTACGATGTATGCTATGGAACACGGTATAGGCACTCACCTACACACAGGTGACAAATGTGTACACCGCAATCCAGCTTACTCCAGTGGAAGACGCTTACCGCATAATCGAGGAGGGGACCTCCTCATATCTTCGGCCGAAAAGACGATCTGCATCCCTTCACCATAGAAGAAGTCGACCTTGGATCAGATGCCGGGAGACTGCCTCTGTATCTTTATCGCCCCCAATCCAAATATCTCATGCAAAAACAGGGGTATATCTGGAGACGACGCCAGGCTTGAACTACGGTACTGGACGACGATTACCTTTGAAGCCACCGGTCACGGCTGGCAAACTACGGGACTACTATAGCAAAACTCGGTGTGGATTAGGGTATGTTACACCTACGACGACCCCTGAGAGTTCAGATAAAGAATGTGACTGGCATTCACATTCGACCGGGTCACCAACTTCTGACTCTGATACCAGCATCGGAGACATATTCAGACAAGTCCTGTCAGTCAACATGGTTTACCACGCTTATGAAGAAGACGAAGACATTCCTGAAATCCTCGAGCTAGAGCCGTGGGCCCAACAGTTGGATGCACAATAGGAAAAGTGGTTCGAACAGAGAGAACCTCCTACTGAAGATGAGGTCATACAAGTGGACCTCGGCAACGAATCTTCTCCAAAACCGTCTTCGTCAGTAAAACCTTAACAAACAAGAGCAAGAATCGCTGCTGGAACTTATCAAAGAATATATTGATGTGTTCGCCTGGAGCTATAAAGACATGCCGGGGTTAAATCCCGATATTGCTCTTCATAAACTCAACATTCGGCCGGATGCAAAGCCAGTCAAGCAACAACAGCAACGCTTCGCCCAGGCATCATGGACGCGATCGAAGTCGAAGTCAACAAACTGATAGCCAGCGGCTTCATTCATGAGGAAAAATATCCGGATTAGGTCACCAACATAGTACCCGTCCTCAAGAAGAATAAAAGATTCGAATCTGCATCAACTTCCGCAATCTGAACGAGGCGTATCCCAAAGACGAATTCCTCCTCCCTATCACAGACATCATGATTGACAACACCTGCGACTTCGAACGCATGTCATTCATGGATGGCTTCTCGGGGTACAGCCAAATCAAGATGTCTTCTGACGACGAAAAGCATACATCATTCCGAACACCGATTGGCACATACTGCTACACAGTCGTGCCTTTCGGTTTGAAGAATGCCGGTGCCACATATCAAAGAGCCATGAGTATCATCTTCAGAGACCACTTACGCAAGACGGTAGAGTGCTATGTTGATGACATCGCCGTCAAGAGTCGCTGTAAGGGAGACCATCTGCAGGATCTAAGGACGGTATTCGACCTGATGCGAGCGCACAATCTGAAGATGAATCCCACAAATCTTTCATGGGCATATCCAGCGGGAAGTTCTTGGGCTTCATCATCACCGTCCAGGGTATCCATGTAGACCCTGAGAAGACAAAGGCAATTATGGAGATGGGTCCCCGAAAATCTCTGCGAACTCAGAGGCCTTCAAGGGAGGCTAGCTTACATCAGGAGGTTCATTTCTAACCTCTCTGGGCGATGTCGGCCATTCCCCCTCATGAAAAAGGTGTCTCGTTCGTATGGGATGAAGAATGCCAGCGTGCCTTCGACAGCATCAAAGAATTTTATCGAACCCTCGTCCTGGTGGCCCCGGTTGCTGGAAAACCATTCCTGCTCTACGTATAATAGAACATTCCCTCGGGGCTCTGCTGGCACAAAACAACGATGCAGGCCATGAACAAGCCATATATTACCTCAGTCGAATGATGATTGGGCCAGAACACCGGTATACCGCCGTGGAAAAGGAATGCCTAGCCCTGGTGTTCGCCATTCAGAAGACGGGTACTATGTCACTGGACAAACAATACATGTGATCTCACGAGTCAACCCTTCAGGG
Organism: Iris pallida; assembly: GCA_029216955.1. Taxonomy (NCBI): domain Eukaryota; kingdom Viridiplantae; phylum Streptophyta; class Magnoliopsida; order Asparagales; family Iridaceae; genus Iris; species Iris pallida. The sequence goes on from JANAVB010021798.1 coordinate 3,030,881, forward strand.
TCCTCATGACTAAACCAGGGGCACTCAGCTCTCGCCTCGCTACATAGGCAATATTGATGTCCCTTATCATATAATCTTCGTCCCGTAAAAGGCTGTCAAAGGTCAAGCCCTGGCGGACTTTTTGGCAGCCCACCCGGGCTCGGAGTCGTCCAGAATATATGAAAGATCCCAGATGAGGTCGCCGACTCGCATGCAACATCTCATGATGATATATGGCGAATGTTCTTCGACAGTGCTTCAAGAACGGGACCCAAGGGCAACATCGTCGTCGGAGTCGGGGTGGTGCTAATTTTCCCTTCCGGATTGGTGATCAATCGTGCTTACTCTCTCACAGAACCCTGCTCTAACAATGTGGCTGAGTATAACGCTTTGGTCATTGGCCTCCAACTTGCAAGAGAGCTGGGGGTAGAATATCTTGAAGCATACGGCGATTCTCAGTTAATCGTCAACTAGATCCGGGGCTCATACAAAGTCCGCCACAAGACATGATCCCCTATCACCAAATAGCGATCGACATCATCTCATCGTTTGAGGGGTTCTTCATTGAGGACGTTTCCAGACTCCGAAATATCGAAGCCAATGCCTTAGCCGGCCTGGCCGCTTCCCTAGCAGTGCCAAATCATACTCATCAATCGGTAGATGTGATAGGCCACGAACTGGTCTGCCCCAAGAACAACGTTCAATTCGTGGCGAGTTATTCTGCTCAGACGATCGACGATGTCCCAGATTGGAGACAACCATTCATTGACTTCGTCGTCTACGACATCCTGCCCGAGAACCCAAAGGAAGCCCCTCCATCAGACGGCGTTCTCTCAGATTCTTCTAGATACAGAGACAAAAATGCTGTATCGCGATCCTATGATGGATTATTGCTTCGGTGTCTGTCAAACACAGAAGCCAAAGAAGCTGTACGAGAAGCTCATGACGGTGTCTGCGGGGCCCATCACCTGGCCCTAAATTGCAAGACCGTCTTCGCCGAATGGGCTACTATTGGCCAACGATGGTAGCAGATGCGATAGACTATACAAGAAGGTGCAAAGCCTGCCAAGTCCACACGGACTTCATCCCAACCATCCGAATTTCTACATCCGACAGTGGCGTCCTGGCCCTTCGAAGCATGGGGAATGGATATCATCGGTCCGATTACTCCACCTTCTCCCGAGGACATCGCTTCATACTCACAATCACAGATTACTTCTCCAAATGGGAGGAAGATGTCCCACTTGCAGAAGTCAAAACCTCGAACGTGATCATTTTCCTTAAGCATCACGTCATCTATCGCTTTGGACTGCCCCGTAGGATCATCCACGACAATGGTCCAATTTGTAAGCCATGCCTTCTATCGGTTCTGCGACAAGCACCGCATCCAGAATATTGCTTCGACACCATACAATCCAGCAGCAAATGGGTTGGCAGAAGCATTCAATAAAACTATCATCAAGTTACTCAAGAAGTTCGTATCGTCCAACAAACGTGACTGGAACGAGAAGCTTGGTGAATGCTTATGGGCGTACCGTACCACAGTTCGAACAGCCACAGGGAATACACCATTCTTCCTGGTGTACGGGAGTGAGGCAGATCTCCCATTGGAGACTCAAATACCTCACTTTGCGTCGCCCTCACTTATCAATTGACGACGGATGATAACTACCGTCGCCACTACAAGAGTTAGAGGCCTTAGATGAAAAGTGCCTCCTGGCTCAGCAAAGAATCGAGCTATACCAAGCGCGCATCTCCGAGCCTTCAACAAGAAGGTCAAAATTAGAACATTCCAGGTGGGCAATCTCGTTCTGGCAGTCCGGAGGCCATGGTCATGACTCACAAGACCGCCGGCAAGTTCCAGCCAAAATGGAAGGTCCATTTATCATCGAGGCTGTATTCTCCAATGGTGCTTACCGCCTCGCCAAGCAAAACGGACTTGCTCATGTTGCCCGTCAACGGCAAGTTCCTGAAGAAATATTATGTCTAAACGATATATTCCAGATTACCGAGTCATGTACCCACTGGTGCCGCTGAACTCACATTTCAACCCAGATTATCGAGTCATGTACCCGCTGGTGCCGCTGAACTCACATTTCAACATTCCAGATTATCGAGTCATGTACCCGCTGGTGCCTCTGAACTCATATTTCGGTCACTCTCTCAATAGTAAGTCATGTATGATCATACCCCTGAACTTTCTTCCTGAAAGAGATCCTCCCTCATGATCCACTACCCGCACTCCCGACACAAAAGGGTAACCGATCCACAAATTTCCAAAATGGCTATGTCCTCATTACCTCTGAGTCGTTTCACTTCCGCCAAAAACAAATCACCCCTTGCATAGAACTTCCATGTCCTCATTACCTCTGAGTCGTTCTATGTACCCTCCTTCATTGAGCCCACTCCTGTCATGTCCTCATTACCTCTGAATGGAAGGCTCGTCGAAGAAACCTTCATACTTGCCATGTCCTCATTACCTCTGAGTAAGTGATGATTCCCTTTCGACTTATTATCTGTACCCACAACCGGAGTACACTAAGGATAATAGGTCCAAATATTCTCCGCTGAGTCGCTCCCGCCATGTCCTCATTACCTGAGCAGGAAGACTCTACGGTAAAATCTCGTACTTACCATATCCTCAATACCTCTGAGTAAGTACGTCAGTCCTCCCTCGTCTTATTATCCGTACCCTGAACCAGGGAACGCCAAGGGTAATAGGTCCACAAATGTCCTCTGTTGACCACAAATATCCTCCGTTGAGTCCAATCCTGCCATGTCCTCATTACCTCTGAGTAGAAGAATCCACGGTAAAGCCCTCATACTTGCCATGTCCTCATTACCTCTGAGTAAGTGTGTTGGTTCCCCTCCATCCTATTATCCGTATCCTAAGACGGGGTACGCCAAGGTAATAGGCCCAAAATGTCCTTTGCTAAGTCTTTTTAGTACAGGCCCGTCATTCCTCATCATGCCCCGGGAGCCCAGCTGCTCCATGGCATTCTATATCCCGATATTTGGAATATCCACGACCACCTTGCGTGGAACTATTCTAAGTATCCCTAGTCAAACTTGTTACCTGTACCTAAAAACCAAGGTATGCCATGGGTAACAGGTCCCAAACAAGTCCCCTATGCGGGGCAAACATCACTACAATAGGCACAACAAGCAATACAAATGAAGGGTAGGATGGAAAGTACTCTTTATTCGAAAGACAAAAAAAGCGTTACATGTTTTGGGACCACGTTCCTTCCAAAAAGAAAAAAAAGAAACAGAAACGAAAGAAGAAAAGGCCGACTACAACCCGGCATTACACAACTCCAAGAGGCGGTTTCTCACTAAGGCAGTCCCCCGATCAAGCCTCTATTTTGCTCGGCGCTCGGCCTCCTAGGACAACTGCTCTGCATCATTCAAATACATATATGCTTGCCAGTCTTTCTCTCATCTTCTTTAGGGCAAGTTCTAGATTGGCAGAAGTCCTACTAAATTTGTCAGCCTTCTGAATGGCAATCCCTTTCTCAGTACGAGCAGCTTCGAGCTCGGACTCCAAGAAAGCCAGCTTTCCTGGAGCTCGAGGATCTGCTCCCGGGTGTCAGCTACCCCGCGGGAGGCCGCCGCTCCCGAGCTGCAAATCTTCAGTCCGACGGCTCCATTGATCGTACAACTGAGTCAGATCCTGGCGGTCCTTCAATATAGTTGGCTTGATCGATTCCCGAGCCAGCCTTACCTTCTCCACCGTGGTCACGAGGAAATTGCGCTCTTGGTTTATTACGCGGGTAAATCAGCTTGTTGCAGCACGTAAACAGGGCCACAAGACGATCAGCCTCCAACAGCTTAGGCTCCAGAAGCGCAGCCAGTCCCGCTCCACCGGGGTGTTCTAAGGATATTAATCTGACCACCGGCATTGATGGGCCATAGAAAAGGGAGTCCCCCTCTCCACAGCTGCCTCAATCCCCCTCTTCAGGTGGCGGTGGAAACTGTCGACCACATCCTGGGACACTTCGTCCAAAACTTCCATAGAGGACGATGTCAAAGGGAGTGTGGCAGGTAGTACCGAAGGAGTAGCCTCAGAACTGGCCGTCCCTGTCACCAGGGAAATGAATTCTGTACGAAAAGAGGCATGGATGGCAGCTAGATCCTCTTCCGCCGCCGGAGAGCCTCGATACTTGGGAGAGGAAAGGTTAACTCCCGAAACCCTATTCGCAGAGGATGGCGCAGAAAGCGTCGTCCCTTGCTCCAGCTATACTATCACCAAGGCTCCCGAACTTGACCCAGCTGGAGGCCCCTCAATGGGTTGGAAAAAAGGAGGCACACGTGCTTCCATCAGATCCCCCCCGGTAGAGCCCGTCTGGCAATATCCATCGCCGGCAATAAAGGGGTGGGACCTACACGCCCAAGGCAATCATTAATCCACGAAGGACAGGATGATAGAGCAAATAGGCCTCCTCACAAGTTAAGAAGCTGGACACAGGAGAAGAGCTCAGAGGCTGCGGCTCGATCGAAGCTGGCACGGTCTCCCCACCCGCAGCTTCCAACTCAAGTTCAACAGGTTTCTCTGCCCCAGCTACCCCTGAAGGGGAGTCAGCCAGGTCAGTGTCATCCTGTTGGAATTTAGTTGTCTCAGGGACAGGGGCAGTAGAGCCCCCGCCCCCATGGGTGGAGGTCTCAGCAAGGTGAGACTCCCCGCCGCCTCTGGAAGAACCCCAGCAGGAGTGGTAGCGGTGCACATATCATGGATCAAAGTAGACAAGGCTGGATCGACTTCTGTAGTCGAGTCCCGAGAAGCAGACTCCCCGACGCCTGCAAGGAGCAAAAGAAAAATGATTAGGCCATAATTTAGAAAAAGAAGGAAAAGGCGGCTGAAATTCCAATCACCTCAGAAATAGCGTCAACATCAATAAACAGCCTGCGATCTTACGCAGCCCGCTTTGTAGAGTAGGTCCTGCCATCGTCGGTAGACAGATGCATGCCTCGTGGACGCAAAGCACCAGGCACAAACAGATGGATGATCCTTCACCTCTTTGTCCGGCACAGTAGGAGGTTGATTCCCCACCTCCTCGTCCGAAGAATGCGACGAGTCATCGCGGCTTGCTCGTCATCCTCTTCGTCCGTCGTAGTGGACTCCGAGTCTGGCACGGGAACCCTATTCGCCCCTCTCTTTCTCTTTCTCGAACCCTCTGGCTTTTCTGCCAAGCCGGTCCCGACAATGAAGCTGGTTCATGTCAAAGTTCACGGGAGATTTGCTCGCCGCAACGTGATAAAGAGCCGCCATGTACAGAATATCCCCTTGCACATTAGCGTCAGAGACTGAGAAGCTAGCCCGGATATGAACAGCATTGTAATAATGCCACGCCCGGATGCCGTCAAGACACTGCCATCGAAGCCCAGACAAGCACTGGGGCAGTCAAGGAACAGCTGACTATGTCCGAATTGACGAGAAAACCTGTTAGGCAAATACGGCTCCAAGTATACGTTATTTCGGTAACGATATACTAGGTACGCCGGGCGAATGTTGCGCAGCCATAGAAGCATCTTCTCAGATAAGAGCTGGGGAGGTTCAATGCCCTCAACGTGTACCCTCCTCACTTCTCTAGGAGTAAACTGAGGGAGGACACAAAAAAGTCGGGCCCGTCAACTATTGCCAACGCTCTCCGACAAGCCGGCATGGTGTCATACTCCCAAGATTGATGGCGGTATCGGAAGAGGAAGGCGTCATTAGCGGTGACATCATCCTCTGGCCCGGCCCTTATCATTGACCGGTAATGCATCAATAACCACCCCATGAGATAGTGGTATGGTAGCTCTATCTGCTTGAAGTCCAGCGTCGTCTCACGAGCAATGACTTTATATAAAGGCACGGAAGCCGTGGTGTATACTACACCATAGCCGGAAGAAGGGCCTCTTACTTTGAAGACCAGCTTCACAGCCGGAGAATGAAATGGCGGCTGATCCTTTCAGTAGAACCTGCCCCTCCCGAGAATACGCAATTTCGTAGCCATACCATCAAGAACCCGGCCAAGATTACTTTCGGACATTTGCTGGGTACCGTAGTGGAAATAACTGAAAGAGTCAGTGCGGCTCCCAAACTTGTCACAGGTGGACCTCGACCTTTAACCTTCATATGTCCTTCACCTCTCCGCGTTTGAGGACTTCAAGACGAAACCCACCGGAAGGACATAATCTGAAAAGATACGCGACCGAGGCCGTGGTATGGGGGCGTTCCCTTCTGAGCTATTTTCTTTCTTGATAGCAGTCTGGTGGCAGATGCTATGGTACAAATTCTCGGTACACAGCGACGAAACCAGGAAATCGTCGATCCAGGTCATCGAATTCCTCGTTCGTCGGAGTATATACTTCAAAGGCCTCGCCTCCCCACGGCAGCTTAGAAACAACATGCATCTCATGGAAGCAAGTCCCAACTCTCCCCCGGGCGCGAAAAAGTCCCCGTACGCGGCTATACATGTCCAAAAGGGCCATGAACAGCGGCTTGTTAATGGGCCATCCGTAAGGTACCCCGGATGGCATAGTAAAGGTCAATCACCCGAAGGAGTTCCTCGTAGTTCCTCAGGATCCATGAGAAAAGATTGGCCCATGTGGGAATGGGGTTTATCCAATTCAGTAGCGATAACCTGCCCACAGGATAGGATCCCTTGCGGGCGAGCTGATTCAGGAAGGTGTCAGCTCGGGTAAAAGTGGAGTTAGGACCAGACACATTTATAAAAGTACCAGGAATCAGCCCCACCACAGTCCAGCTGACTGACTCCCTACTGCACATGCTGACCTAATACTCATATTAGTGGATGTTGCTACGAACATACCCTGTTGGGTTGGAGTCAGAGAACCTGCCATTTTTCTGCCTAACGGTACCATGTTAAACTACGAGAGAGAAAAATGCTGCTCCATCTCGGGAACATGGATATCCACCCCGTCCACAGTGAAGTCCCAGTTCTCGAAAAGTCCAGCATTCGAGAGTTCTTTACGGAAAAGCATCCCCAAAGAGAAAAGCTGGTTTCAGATATTCTCCGTCCAGTTTTCCCGAATTCATCATAGTACAAAGAAAATGAAAGGCTGGTTGTTGATGGCAGCCACCCTCTCCAAAGGCTCATTAGAGGAAATTGATCTGTCATATGTCAATTAGATCGTCATGCCACACACCCATGGCAAACTGAGCCGAACCCACTAGAAGTTCTCCGGCTGGGTTGGTTGGGAGGTTACTGGAAAAGGACAAAAGAAACAGGATTAAAAAAAGGTTTAAAATGAAACCACTTAGAGTTTCTCAAAAAGAAGTTTCTATGAGTCTATGCGGCTCGGATCGACGAAGCCTTATGCGGCCCAGTTCAGCTGAGTCTATCGGCTTGGGTCAACACAGCTTCATGCGACCCAATTCAGTTAGGAGTTCCATGTGACACTGATTCGACAGCTTATGCGGCTCGGATTAAAACCTATGCGGTTCTATCTCGCAGAGGAGTTTATGCGGCATGACTCAGCAAAATTCTATGCCCAGGTTGTCAGAGACATATGCGGCTCCGGTCAAAGGAGACTTTATGCGGTTCATATCCAGAAGTAATCTTACAACTCAAAATTCTCCTCATGCAGCTCATACATGGGGAAATGTCCTATACGGCTCAAATGCTAGCGGGTCATGCGGCCCATACAACGCATGTGGCTCCATCATGATCAGGCTTGAGCCATCCGAACGATGAGGGCTTGTGCATAAATCATGCAACAGAGCCATGGATTCTTAGGGTTTAAAGTGTTCAAAAGAGATCCTTACACTTGAAAGCAGGGCGAACATCAGGATGCACTTCGGGCACAGCGGTCGACGAGGAAGCCACCTTCTTGTCTTTTGCGGCAGCGGAGACGACCTTGGAAGATTTGGGTGCCATTTTCGACAGTCGGAGAATTGAAATGGAGAAAGAAAGGAAAGACAGCAACAGTGAGAGACGAAGGAGAAAGTAAAAAATCCCTCCGACTCAACCCATCCATATTTATGAACAAAACCAAGGCGCTTCGATTCTCGTACAGAACGAAATCCAACTCTTCGGTTATCGAGGCGAGCCCCTAAAATGAAACCCAGACTCCTGGGATCCCGCCCGAAAAGTGACCTCAAAACTGACAACAAATCAACAACATTTAATGCAAAAGATCTCCATACGTGGCAAGATGACGTGGCGAAAACCCCTGCGGCCTAGTCATCCATGCGGCCGAGACATCCATGCGGCCGAACATCATGCGGCCGAAACATCATACGGCCAGAAGAATACATGGCCATGCTTCTTATTCAAAGTATTTCAATTTTGCAAATTGAAAACTTTGAAGGGGTCTTGTAGAAGCATGAAAAGAATAAAGAAGGATCCATGCAGCCAGAGGGTCCCTGCGGCTCAGACAGTTCATGCTCAAGTATCTATGCGGCTCGAGCGTCTACGCGCTCAAACAAGTCTCATGCGGTTCAAAGAGGAGCCACGTGGCCTACAAATGGCTCTCTCATTTTGCATTTAATGCCTTGACGACTGACAGCTTTGACGAAGTGACAGTCTGACACGAAGATATCATTATACTCCCTCATAATGACGGACTCCTCGGAAGCGAAGAAAATCTCTGACATAATCCTCCGAGATCAGAAATTGTCATGCGGCCTTGACACATGGATAGCCCAATGCGGCTCACGAAGACTAGCTCCATGCGGCTCATGAAGGCCAGCCCCATGCCTCATGAAGACCAGCCCCATGCGGCTCACGAAGACCATCCCCATGCGGCTCACAAAGGCCATCTCCATACGGTTCACTCATACTCATGCAGCTCAAATCATTACCATGCGGTCCAAATGCTTTGGGGGGACCACTCTTAGGCAGCCTGGACACGTGGCCAGCTTTATGCGGCCCAACTTTCCTGCGGCTCAGACATGGCATGATAGCATGGCACTGGCATCAGATTGATTGAAATCTCTCAGCAAATCCTAATAAATATTGGGATCAAATCAGATCATTTATAAATAAGCCAATTAAAGACACGTGTCGAGGAATCTGAGGTTGGCATGACAAATCAGGAAGGATTTATGTCAATCAGCATTAATTATCCACAAAAGATTTGATGCAATCACATTTATTGCTCAAATCTCGATGAACGGCCCAGATTTAATAATCCTTAGCCGGACTTTCAAGAATAGGCAATCATTAAACCCTAACGATGCCCCCCCACTCTTATAAATAGCAGGGTGCCATTTCCTTGCGAAGTCACACAGAGATACGGAGAGACACATATACACAGAGACAGATATAGAGAGATACAGAGACAGACGCGCATAGAGCCAGAGAGCCTGAAAAGAGCATTTCTTCATCAACGCCCGTCGTTCTTCTACAAAGTCAAAAAGCTACCCAATCGTCCAAGGAGTAAGGCAGAGCGACCGTTGCTTTCCCGAGCCTCTATCGTCATCCCCCAGAATCTAAAATAAACAATTGTACTAAGACTGTTGTACCTAGGTTTTCGTCCCTAGGCTTTCTTTGTACAAGCGAGTTTGTATTGTGAAGTAAAAGTTCAGTCCTCCGATAATTGTTATGTCCTTTTATATTTCATGGCAAACAGTTATTTATCCGAGGATCTCCAAGAGTTGGGAATAAATGTTGTACTGCCAGGTTTTGACAGACATTTATCTACACTTGGTGTACATTTCTTTGGTTAGAGGATCAAGGTTGCCCTACCTATAGATCTAGATTCAGAGACTCCAAGAAAGGACCGAGGCTGGCGAGCCGACAAGACAGCAGATTCACGAGGACGAACATTGAGTTGCGAAGAACTCTATGCATTCCAGTGGGGAGCTACGTCAGGAGTTGATGGTAGAGGCGTATAGCTTGATATATTCTTTTATCCCGAAGGTACGAAGGTATACAGAGATTTGTGACAACACTACTGGTGGCATGGGATGAAGAGGCGAGTTGCTCGATTTGTAGCGAGATGCTTGGTTTTCAGCAGGTCAAGGCCGAGCACCAGAGGTCTGCAGGACTATTACAGCCGCTTTTCGTTCCTGAATGGAAGTGGGAACATATTACGATGAACTTTGTTACTAGATTTTTGAGGAGCTCCCGCGGAAGAATGTAGTTTGTGTCATTGTGGATTGAGTCAGCTCATTTTTTTCCTTCAATGTTGGGCAATCTATAAGGTTCTTGATTTGTACATGTGGCAGATTGCGTCTGCATGGAGCACCATTCAGCATTATGACGGATCGAGATTCTATATTTACGTCTCATTTCTGGAGGCGAACATCAAAAGTATGTAAGAGAGTTTGGGGAACCGTCTCAAATTCAGCACAACTTATCACCCGTAGACTAACGGACAGTCAGAGCGCACGTCTAGACACTGAGGATATACTGAGAGCTTGTATGTTAGATTTTGGAGGATCTTGGAGGATCATCTATATTGGTAGAATTCTCCTACAACAACATCTACCAGGCGAGCATACAAATGGAACCTTTCAAGGCACTGTACGACAGGAAGTGCAGATCTCCAGTTTGTTAGTGACGTTGGAGGACGTCACATACTTGGTCCAGAGTTGGTAACGTAGACAGTGGAAAAGGTTAAACAGATTTAGTGTTACCTCAGAACGGCACATGACAGATAAAAGTACTAGTCTGATGCGCATCGCTGACCCTTGGAGTCCAAGAAAGGAGATCACGTATTCTTGAGGATATCACCTGTTGGCCCATTGGTCATATGGTCAACCTGTTTTAATAATTGATCAAACTCTGTCTGGATATTTGAAGCTAGTCAAGATGTATCGGACTCTTGGACATGAACAAAGACAGCTATCTACACAGTTCAAGACCGAAGCTATGTTTGCCTGTTCGAGTCTGTATTTCCTTTAAGCATTGTATTTTTATTTATTGAGTCTAGGAATACGTTGTACATCGAATCGTACTGGCAAATAGGCTATTCCAAAATGTTTTCAAAATACTTTTAAATATCCTTTGTTTTAAAAACATTCTTTTAAACAAAAGCTTCAAAAAGGTTTTCAAAAAGGTTTTCAAAAATCCCCAAAAATTAATTTTAAAACCCTAACCTAACCCTGACAGAACTCGGCCAGAGTTCGGTTGGTGGCCGTTTGATTTTTGAATTCTCTGAAACTTGGTCCTCCTGCAGTTGCGGATTTGACCGAGATTTCCTCATCGAGTTCTGTCCGAATTCTGCCAGAATTCTGTCTTTGGAATTCCTATAAATAGAGAAGATTTCGATCATTTCAACTCACTCATTCACTTTCAATCTTCTATCTATCTAAAGCTTTCAGTCTTCTAAAGAGTTTTTCTTGAGCTTTAATTTCAATCCCAAGCCAGTTACAATCCTCTAGTCGATTTGCCAGTGCGGTACGGTCTAGAAGTTTCTGAGAGATTGTAATCAGAAGGCTTGATTGAAGAATACCTCTTCACATTTGAAGTTGGACGAGTTCTTCGTATCAAAGCTCGCGTTGTAGAAGTTACAAGGCCTTCGTAAGAAAACTTGCAGTTTTGTCAATAGTGGATTCAACTGGTAGCAAGAGTTCTACCGACTGGATTAGTCCTCAACAGAGGGAAACCAGCATACATACTGCTCTTTGCGTTTGCTTTCTTATCTCTGCCTTTACTTTACTTAGTTGTGATTATTATTCTGTAATCTTGCTGCTAACATTTTTAATTAGCAATTTTCCCTGCCTACTCTATTCAGCCCCCCTCTAGAGTATTGTGCTTTACGATTTTGTTCCTACAATTGGTATCAGAGCGGGTGTTACAGGTAAAGCAAGGTAACAGTACAATTATTTTTCATTTTATTAACTGTTATATAGATCACAGCACAACACATGGCAACTGTGAAATTTAAGTGAAGGCCAGGCCACAAACAGACCTCCATTGTTTGATAGTACAACTAACCTATGGAAAATACGGATGAGTTTTCTTCTTAAATCTCTTGACTTTGATTTATGGTATATTGTTATTGATGGCTATCAAAAGCCACCTCGTATAAATGTTGAGTTTTAGTTGAAAAACCCCATAGCAGATATACAGAGGAAGAAAAGAAAAAGGCCAGTCTGACGCACGTGCTATTATGCTCTATTTTGTGCTTTAGACATAACTGAATTTAATCGGTGTCTATCTGCACAACAGCTAATAATGTATGGAAGCTACTTGAAGTCACCACATAAAGGCATAACGCAAGTCAAAGAATCTAAAGTCAGCAGACTTACTCAAGAGTATGAGGTTTCAAGATGAAGTCCAACGAAACAGTTGCTCAAATGT
>JANAVB010021798.1:3043129-3124453 GCA_029216955.1 Iris pallida
GATCGCCATGTAGCCAGCCGGGAGTTTAATGACCCTGGCTTTGTCATGAGAACTCTGAGTGGATTGACTCGGGAGATGACGTGAATTGTCTGGCCCGAGACGTAATGACGAGTCTTCTGAATGGCAAACACCAAAGCCAAGCACTCCTTTTCAACGGGGTTGTACCGGTGTTCGGCCCCGATGAGTGTTCGACTGAGGTAGTAGATTGCTTGCTCGTAGCCTGCATCGCTGTTTTGAGCCAGTAAAGCGTCGAGGGAATGATCCATGGCACGGACGTAGAGGAAGAATGGTTTGCCGGCGACAGGTGCCACTAGGACTGGCGGGCTTGTCAAGTAAGCCTTGATGTCGTCGAAAGCCTTTTGCACTCCTCTGTCCAGACGTAAGAGACTCCCTTCTTCATGAGCTGAGTAAAGGGTTGACATTTACCGGAGATGTTTGCTATGAACCTCCGGATGTATGCCAGACGTCCCTGTAAGCCCCGAAGTTCTCGAAGGTTCTTCGGAGGGTCCATGTTGAGGATGGCTTTAGTCTTCTCGGGATCGACATGAATGCCTTTTGCCGTGATGACAAAGCCCAAGAATTTGCCGCTAGAAACCCCCAGGAAGGATTTAGCGGGGTTCATTTTGAGTTGATGTGCCCGCATGAGATCAAAGACGTCCTCAGGTCCTGTAGGTGATCTCTTTTGAGGCGGCTCTTGACTGCGATGTCGTCAACATAGCACTCAACTGTCTTGCGAAGATGTTGACGGAAGATGGTACTATCGCTCGTTGGTATGTTGCACCGGCATTCTTCAAGTCGAAGGGCATTACTGTATAGCAGAAAACACCTTTCGGAGTCCTGAATGACGTGTGTTTTGCGTCATCGGGGAACATCTTGATTTGATTGTAGCCTGAATACCCGTCCATGAAGGACATGCGTTCAAAGCCACATTTTTCGATCATTACATCGGTTGATGATGGGCGCGGAATTCATCCTTCGGGCAAGAGTTGAGATCCCTGAAGTCGATACAGACACGTATCTTCCCGTTCTTCTTGGTGACAGGGACGACGTTGGCTACCCAGTCCGGGTGTTGTTCCTCACGGATGAAGCCACTGGTCAAGAGCTTGTCCACCTCCTGATCGATGGCATTCATGATGTCCGGCAGAAGCGTCGCTGTTGTTGTTTGTTAGGTTTGGCATCTGGTAAGATGTTCAACCTATGCATCGCGATCTGTGGATCGAGACCCGGCATGTCTTCGTAGCTCCAGGCGAAGACGTCATATACTCTTTAGCCAGTTGGACTAAAGATTCTCGTCTTCTCCTTCCAAGCTTTTGCTGATAAAGATGGGTTTAGAAGAAGACCCATCCCCGAGGTCGATCTGCTCGACTTCGTCTTCGGTGGGAGGTTCTCGTAACTCAAAATGAACTCCCATTGTTCTCCTAGGCGTTGAGCCCAGGGTTCCTCTTCGAAGGGTTCCGGCGGTTGGTCTTCGCCTTCATCTTTCTGAGGTTACGCCGATGTCATGTTAGCTGACAGCACTTTCCTGAAGACTGATCCGATACTGGTATCAGAATCCCACGTCGATGCTTCAGACGAGTGGAAATGTTCTATATCTTCTGCGTCTGAACTCTCTGGAGTTGATGGCGGCGTGACATAGCCTAACCCCCGTCGAGTCCGATTATAGTAATCATGTGGCTTTCCATTGGACATCGAAAGCCGGACAGGGAGATGCCGACCCTTGTCGTAGTTTAAGCCTTTGTTGCTTTTCAGGTCGTACCCATCTTTTGGATAATGTGCTTAACCGCATCTGTGTATCGATAGACTTGTACTCTGCCGGTATCAGGTTCGGGCTCGATTGACGGAGGTCCCGACGACGCTCGATTTTGCCCAGATGATGGTGCCTTGGTCTCGACTCCGTGGAGGACTATGAAGACTCCTTGAGATGGGACTATTTGATTATGGTAGACGGTCGTTACTTGTGTTTGCAACGACCGTAGAGCGTTGTCTAATGTATACATGGCATTCCAGTGTGGAAGACAAGAATAATTGAAAGACACTCTATTATTGATAAAGTACGAGATTTTAACCCGTAGGATTACATTGTCGAAGGAGGGTCGTCTACATCAGCAGAGATATATTCGCCAAGCTCCTCATCTGTAAGCACTGGGCCGGATCAGGAGAGTCCTCCACCGCTCTGACTTTGGGGTCTGAGAGGGTTATGTGAGCCCTCTCCGGCATCTTGGATGACTGCGGCGGCTTGCCTTTAAGACGTACCTTGAGAGGTGCCTCGGTTGCGCCTCCGATGAGTGGTGCCTTCCCTTGTAATTTTACCACCAGGGGAGCCACTGTTTGAGGTGGCTTTCCCTTGAGGCGTATCTTCAGGGGAGCTTCGTGAGTCGGTGCTTTCCCTGATAGCTTGATGCTCATTGGAGGCGCCTTCTGGGGAGGCTTGCCCTTCAATCGATTTTCAAGGGGACGTCGGGCGTCATTTCGGGCTCCAAGTCTGGCTCTGTTGCCGTCTCTGCTTCATCTGCGTCGTTGGCTTCCTCCTCGTCAAGTGGCTTGTACAAGTCGGAATCGGTGAAGTAGGCCTCAATCCCTTTGAAGGGATCGATATCTGCAAACTCCGTCCGGATGACGCCGTTGGTGGATACATATTTCATGCATTGGTGGAGCGTGGAGGGTACCACCATGTACTCATGTAACCATGGTCGTCCGAGTAAGATGTTGTAGTTGACCTCGGCATCCACCACATAATAAGTTACCTCAGTTTTGAGGCTGCCGATGTGACACTTCAGCCGGATCTTGCCCAGTGGCTCGCTCTTGCTAGCGTTGAAGCCACTGATGGTCGTATTGGAGGGCACCAGCCGGTACATTGGGATCCCCAGCTTTGATAGCAGCGCCTTTGGAATGATGCTTAGGGAAGACCCCGGATCGATCTGAATCCTGCTCACCTTTACCGAACCGATGTACCCGTGTAATACAACGGTCGGTTATGTCGGTGATGCTTGCAGCATGTCTTGTTGGGTGAAAGTTATGTTTTGGATAACTTCATCCGCACAATGACAGTGTGCACAAGTAGTTGGGAGGTCTTCAGGCTGCTTGATTTGACTGAGAAAGGATTCGGCATCCTTCAGAGCTTCGCAGAGAGCTTCTCCGGAGTCCTTGGGAGACGCAGGAGCTCGAACAAAGACAAACGTGCAGGAGTACTGGCCAGTTGCGCCAGAATGTCAAAATTGTGGGCTTGGCTAGCCCCGAAGCATTTTCTTTCCGCAGAGGTCTGTCGAAACGGGCCTCCACTTGCTTTTGTTTATTGGCTGCTGAGGGCTTGGATGGACCCTCCTCAGGGATGGTGCTAGAAGGCACCACTTCGGCGGCAGCTTCACCGGGCTGGGAGTTCTGTTGTGCACGCGTCTGCACAGGAAGCGCCTCTTCCGTTGAAGAAGAGACCGTACGGTAAGACTTGATCTTCCTGCCTTTTGCTTTGGAGGTAGGGCGTACCTCCGGTTGAGTTACCTCGGAGACGAGGTCGGGGTGAACCCAGAGGACCTCTCCTCGAGATGTGGTGAGTGGGACAAGTCCACTCACATTGTCACGGGTGGGTGGCAAGTTCACCACCTCCATTGTCGCCTTAGGGATGGGGACGACGCCATCTTGTGTGGTAGTCGGCGGCAAGGTGCCGAACTGAAGTGACACCACATTAGCTGACACCGTCTTCTCTTCATAGTCGACGGAGATTACATCCGCATTGATCATGTGCTGGATGTAATTTTTGAGGACGTAGCAGTCCTTAGTCGGGTGTCCGACAAACCGATGGTAGTGACAGTACCTCGGGTTGTCCACTTTCCCGACTTCATCGGGCCGCTTCGGGTCCAAAAGCTTGATCTTGTCACCCTGCTTCAGTATCTCAAAGAGTTGCAGGGTGTCGTCATCATTGAATGAATAAACCTCCTTGGGTCTCGGTGCTAGTGGAGGCTTTTGAGTAGGCGCAGATGCGCCCTTCGAGGCATTAACAGTCAATGCCTGTTTCCCCTTTGTTTCTCGTCCGGAGTTGTTGATTGCGGACTTTTTCCCCTTATCGTCAAAGGTGGGGAAGCTAACACCCAGAAGACGTGCATTGGCCGCCTTCTTCTCTGCAGCTTCAGCTTCGATGATTAGGGAGCTCCAGTCGGGAGGGGTAGAGTTAAGCCAGAGCTTTGCTGCAGGCAGCATGTACATACTGCAAGCGAAGAGAGTGCATGCTCTGGCATGCCTGGAGGTAGCCTGAAGCATGACGGAAGCGTTCGATGAATGCCCGAACCGTTTCCTTGTCCTTCTGGCGTATCTCAATGAGAGACGCCATCGTCATGTCCTTCCCACCGTCGTAGAAGCGGTCGAGAAAGAGGTGTCAGGTCGTCGAAGGATGATATGGAATTATCGGGAAGGCTGCAGTACCAGTCATACGCCACCCCTTTCAGGGCTCCAACAAAGATGCTGGTGAGAAGCGCGTCCTCCTTCGGAAGATGCCCTATCTGCGACTGGAAGTACGTCAGGTACCGTCGTGGAGAGTCCTTCCCGTCATACGGCGTGAGTGTTTGTGGTTTATACTTTGGGGGATAAACCACCTTGTTCCACTCAAGGGGATAAGGCTGGGGAATGCCCATCCTCTGGCGCTCCTCCTGCCTGTTCTTGGACTCGAAGTGCTTCCGCAGATCTTTGATCATTTCGACCACGTCCTCCGTGGAGCTAGGAGTCGGGGAGGAGGTACCACCTGGAGTGGAGCGTTTGAGGGCTCCGACGTCCGGGGTGCTTCTGTGTCTGAGGGTATCCGTTGGAGGGGCACACTCGACTCTCCATTGGCTCCTGGGTCGGGGACCATTTGAAGGTGTCCTGATCAAGGCCGACCGTATCTCAAACACTGCTTGAGTCAGTGCTTGCATTGAGGCAGAGAGGGTTTTGAGTCCTCCCTCTAGCGAGTCTATGCGCTGGACAATGTCCTGTGGCGGCGCATCAGTCTAAAGATCACCCCCGGTCATGTATACTGTCATGACATGGCCGGAAGTGGATGGATTAGTTGAGGCTTCGCTTTCAGCCTCGCTCTCATGTGGGAGAGTCACTTCTCCTGGTGTTTGGCCACCCCCAGCCATATTCTGGAGTTCGTCTTCGACAGGCGCATCTGCAAGGGCCTGACTGCCCTCAGCTCTGTCTTGAAGGGCCTCTTCGTTTCCAGCACTACCCCCGACGGTGTCCTGGAGGACATCATCATTTTGAGGGGCTTCAGGGAGGCCATCTTCGCCTTGATGAAGATCTGCCGCAGCTGTGCTTTGGACATCTTCGTCTTCGGAAGGAGGCTCGACAAGGGTCTGGCTACCCCCAGCTTCCTCCAAGAACTTCTTCCTCGACCGAGTGCCTTCGAACACTCCAGAGGTCGTGACAGCTGCATTGGTTTTCCTCGGCTGGCTTTTGGATGAAGACGAGGAATTGGCAGTCGTCTTCCGGACAAATGAGGAGTTGGAGATCACGTTGCATGAAGCAACCTTTAGCTCCTCTTCTGCTGACACCTTCGTCCCAAGGCGATGTCGGAGGGGTGTCGATGATTGTAGCCGTTGGAAGACCGACTGCTTTGGCGGTACTGCCGTCTTGCAACAGCAGTTGATGGTGACCACTGCACAAGTGTGCCCCGTGAGAGGCGCATCGTGCTTGTTGGTCAACTCTCCTGGCCGGCGCTTGTGAGTGATTACGTTGCGCAAGTCGTTGGAGGAGAGTGCTACCCTCACACCCCTCTCAGGCACATGGCAGGGCCAAGCGCCGGGGTGGTCGGGTGAGTGCTGCGCCCCCTGATCTAATACCAAGCAGGCATCACGATCAGTAGTGGGGGAACCACAGCATTTGAAGTGACTTGAACGGACCTCAAACGCACAACCAGAGGAGGCGCGGGAGTTCAAGACCAATGAGTTTTCCTCTCTCGGCTTGGTTGTGCACGCAGTGAATGCGCCCAAGCGAGATGAGGACTTTGAAGGTCGACTCGTTGTCGGTGCAGAAGCACTTGAGTCAACCTTGTACAGCTTGCCATCGGTAGCGCACGTGATTGTAAGTGCGTGCCTCTGGCCGGCTGCTGGCATAGCACGTTTGTGGCGCATGGCCCGTGCGGCCTTGGATTTCTTCGTACCAGCCCGCTGGGGCGCATAGTACTCAGCATCCAAATTCTCCTCGCCATTACAGCGAGTGAGTCTGTCAAAGACAGAGGCTCTTTGTGGCGCATCAGAAGTGATGCACGGGGCATTGGCTGCGCCCCTGCTCCGTCGACGTATCTTCCTCGCCTGAGAGGAATGGCTGGGGAACGTGGTCAGCCGCACGCTTCCCCGAGAGATGCGCTGCATCAGCGGGCGCACCTTGGCTGCTGAGGACGTCAGCAGGAAGAAAAGGCTGGACGGGCGCATCCCCTTCAACGGTGGTGCCCGAGGCGTCGACTTTGTGCACCCAGACTGCGCGGGTCTTCTTCGGCTTCGACAGCCGCTTCGAAGGACTCGCACTTCCTTCAGAAATGAACTCCTCGTACGCCTGTTGGTTGAGGCGCACTACCAGCGTCTTGTGGGAGGAGCCCACCTTCACGTCGTCGGCCTGTGACACGACTTTCTCGGTAGAGGAGAAAGAAGTCCCCAGCAGAGTCGCCAGCTTGTTTGCCATTAAAATTGTTTTGATTGAAATTTTAATACAAACAGAACAGTGATACAATATAGGACTTAGATGTAGTCCTAGGAGTACACTTTTGTTTAAGCTGGGTCCTTAGTGCCAATGGAGCGAGTGGTAATGCGTTGACTCCGTTGACCGGCTGACGACGGTTATCGGTTCTCTGAAGGTGTTGATTGCTCTGGGTGCTGGAGCTTGCTGAGAGGAGGAAGACGTTGAGTGTCTAGAACTGCCTCTCCGGTGATTCTCTGTTGTGGATTCTTTGTGAGCCTTGTGTGTTCTGAGTCTCTGTGTGTGTGAAGGAGATGATCCTTCTATTTATAGTTTTGCAGGTTGGCTGCTCATGCGCGCAGCAGGATGCGCTGGTGTGGGGACGCCACGTGGAGGTTGCTGATGGAGGCGCACGGATGCTGCGCCCTGATCGAGGAGGAGAACTCTTCATACTGCTGTTGTGAGCCGACACGTAGCAGAGAGAAGATCTTTCCGTTGCTGAAATCTTGGATGAGTTGAGTCAAAACACGTGTCGTCGACTCATGGTTCGAAGATCTCGGATTTGGTGGAGAGAAGTGATCTGGTGAGCTGCGCCTTGGATTGGGCGCAGGAGGAGGCTGCGGCTCATAACCTTTAGGAGTTACAAACCATTTGGGGCACATGGCTTTTGAGGCGCATGCAGGCGACTTTCCTTCTGTCTTTCGGGATCAGAGAGCAGTCTGAGGCGCATGGCTTTTGAGGCGCATGCTGATTTGGACGCATGGCCGTAGAGGCGCATGCTGATGGTGGAGTGGCCACGTGGCAGCAGCCGTCGAAGTAAAGTTATGATGATGCTGACGTTGCCGACGCTTCGTTTTCTGAATAAAGCTGTCAACTGTTCAGACTTTGGGAGGCGTGCTGCCAACTCTGTCAGTTCAGCATTTAATGTTGGTGACGTTCGATGGACAGCTGAGTGGGCGCGTCGGTTGGCGTTCCACTCGGTATGGAGATGTGTGAGGGCGCACCCTCTGTAATGCGCCGAGTACTGTAGGGCGCGTCTGTGTGATGCGCCTGATGTCGAAGGGCGCATCCGTGTGATGCGCTGTCTGGCTGGCGCATCGGACATGTCTTTTAATGATGCGGCTGTCTCGCTCTTCGAGTGCCATAAATAGTCGTTTGGCTGAATTCGAGGCGTTCGGTTCATCCATTTAATGTAAATTCATTGCACGGAATTCGGAGGGCCGTCCACTTGGCGCGTGGGTTTGATCTGCCCGGCCTATAAATAGTGGCATGGAGAGAAGATTTGCTTTTCATTCCCTCACGTTCTTCCAACATGAACTTGAACATACGGGTGCATTCTGTTGACGAAGTGCTCCCGAGGGTGAAGATGAGACGCTGTGTTGTCTTCGATGCACTTGAAGGTGACTGTTACATCCAAAAGATGGAGTCGAGGGCTTCTGAGGCAGGCGGAAGGTGCCTGTTGCATCCAAAGATAGGGATGCTCGAGCCTCGTCTCCGTTATTCCGGAAGAGCCGTAGATCGGAATGGCGGTGCTAGGCTCTCTCTTCCTTCAAAGTGGGGTTTCCCCACTTTGATCGTGTTGAAAGCTGCTCCTTTAGCCGCGGTTTCGATCACGGTCTTCCTTCGACTTTGGAGGCTCTTTCGAAGCCTCCCCTGGCCACAGCATTTGCGGTGCTCTTCTCTTCCTTGGTTTCAGCCAGAGGGTTAAATGCTTTGCTTGGCGAAGCACTTATCCGGTGATCCTGGCTGGAAGAGCAGCGCATAACTGGGCTCTGCTCGGCCAGGTGAGAGCCTGGCTGGAAGAATTTGGCTGAAGGAATGCACATAGCTGGGCTGGATGCACATAACTGAGCTGCTGAAGAGATGATGGGATGCGCCTGGATGGAGGCGCATGATGTCTGCTGCGCCTGACTGATGGCGCATGGTGGCTGCTGCGCTTATCTGGAGGCGCGTGGTAGCCGCTGGCTGTAGACTTAGGATCTTTCCTTTGTAGAAATTCTCCTTTGTACAACCTTTTCTAGACATGTAATAGACTTTTATATATAAAATGAAAAGTCCTTCTTCAAATGTCTATACTTATTGACTTTGCTGTGAAGTTCTTCGTCTGAGTTCTAGCGCATGTAGTGTCTGGCGCATGGGCTTTCTGGTTGTGAATTTCCATGCTTCTACAACTACTTCTCCCCGAGATTCTATTACTGCAGCAGTTGGAAGTACTTTAGACTGTGTATCAGGAGACCCGAATTTGGGCATCTGGGATGGCTCCCTTCTTCTGCGTGAGTCCCTCTGTCCAAAGGAGCCATGGTAGAGTTAATCGTTCCCAAAGGTCCTTCTGCGATCAATATACACCATTGTTGAAACATTATCAGAAGAATTATGATAAATAAAATTAGAAATTTACCTGAACTTGGTAGTACATATGGTGTTTCACGAGGCATGGCTGCTTTTGTACGAAGTCTCGACATTGTGTTCTCAGACACTGCTGCTTGACTGCTTCCAGCTTTCGAACCTCCCGATGAAAGCGACTGCTTCCAGCCCCTGACTATTCTTGGAGGGGAAGGATGATTGTGTTTGTCTCCTTTAGGGTTTGATCTTCAGGGGTTTTAATTCCTGTGGTATCAGCTTTAGGATCTTCAACAATCCTAGCTACTTTCGAAGCTCCAAGATGATCTTCGTAAACCTCTTCACGTGTTTTGGGTTCATCTATTTTTTGCCCTAAGTGCCCTTCATCATCAATGGAGTGTTCTTCACCCGCAACAGTGGTCTAGCCCTCTTCGACCGGTCTCTCTTCATTCAGTATAACTTCTATTGAAGCTTGTTCACCTTCAGTAGCAATGGTGAGATCATCTTAATTTGAGGAATCTCCAAAATCACAGCCTTCAAGAGCCGCTATCATTTCTTGATCCTCCTAAGATTGAGTAGGAGTTTGGGCTATAGAAGGGACAGTGACATCAGGATTAGGCAATTCCTTTTCAGGAAGTGTAGTCATTGGAACTCCTGGAGTTGGAAATGACATCATAATTCCTGCGACAGCTAATATAGTTACATGAATAGTTATGACCGGAGCCGGAATGTTAATCTCTACAGTTAAAAAAATAAATATGTCAAAATCAGTTAGACATGATTTTACGAAAATAATATTAACTACCTTTTTGAAGTGGTAAATCTTGGTGCAAAGGTAGCGTGTCTCTGGTTCAGATAGAGTGAATAAAGAGCCCACTCTTGGACGATCTCCTCTGGACACTAGTAACTTCCTTCTAGGCTTCCGATGTAGGGGTGCTATTGGTTCTTCTTCCCAAATTTTTTCTGGAATGGCTTCGCTTTGCTTCGAAATCGATGAAGGAGTCATCTCACCCACTGCAAAAGACGTCCTAGTAGTCATCTGTTTTGATTGGGATCGTGTTGTCCTGGTGGTGGCTGGTTCAGTTATGGCCACTACGGTCCTCCTCTTCTTCTCTGAAGCTTGGAGTTAGTAAGGAAGATCATCATGAGTGATGATTCTCCAGCTCACTTTTTCCTGCCAAGACCTTTGGTAGGAGATGTGTCTTTTCGTACCTTTAATAGCACGTCTAGTGGATCAGTCGCTTCATCAGTAAATCCTATGTGGGAAGCTTCTAACGGATCATCGGCCGGATCCTGATTTTCAGTATCTATGAATAAAAATGTTGTACGGACCCCAGCCTTCGTACGTTGGTCGCTCGCGAAGCTATAGGACAGATCGAAGTTCTCGGCAAAAGTATTCGCTGAAGTATAGAAATTCGCGTATGTGTACAACATACGCGGACCTGCCTGGGAAGGGACGTTTGGCATAGAGAATATTGCTTTTGTGCCCTGAGCGTTGTAGTATTCCCACACCCTGGCTCCATCAATTAAATAACCCGGGCACTTAAGCAAGTTATGGCGTTCCCCACATATAGTTGATCATAGTCGAACTGTCGGGCAAATCGGCTTGGCAGATATGGTTCCAAGAAGTACTCTTCTTCAAACCGAAACACTAAATGAGATGGGCGAATTGACTTCAACCACTCAAAGGTAGAGGGAATCAGACGGAGTGATGTGGCTTCCAAAACCATAAGAATGGGAGGAAAGTGTTCATACCCTTGAGGAAGAGGGATGCATTGGAATCTCCATCCAGGACCCTTATTCAATGCTCGTCAGCATTCTGATAACGTGCTGATATTCCAACGGTCGTTGGAATACTGCCTCATGAAGTCCCTCTACTACACTCATATCCGGGTCCATCAAACCAGGATAATGCAAGAGCAGCCACCCGTATAGATATGTATAGGGCATCTCAGTGCGGGAAAATTCATTTCTGGCATTTTTATCATGCATCATGGTGTATATAAAGGTGCGCAAGCCCGCATTGAAGCGAGAAGTCATCGCTGAAAGGAGGTCCATCTTGTAACCAAATACAAGGCGTACAATAACAAACAGGATGCCTAGGTGAAATCTGTCGATAGTACTGCCTCCAGGGACTACGAACCGTCGCAGCCATATGGAAAGAAAGCCCGCCAACTGGGCTTCTTTAGATATATGTCTATAACCTTGTCGGAAATAACTCTCGATCGTGTCACTAGCTTTGAAAGGGGACCAATCTTTGTCTAGCTCATTGTCATATTGATCGTACTCCTCTATCAGTTTTTGGATGTCGCTTTTGTCGAGTGGTTTGAAGAAACAAGGGTCACAAGTGTTGACACAAAGTCACTGTCAACCAAATATTGATAACATTGACTAAATAATACATGTAATGATTCAATTAGACACACGACGACTACATCCGGCTCAAGTCAGACGACAACTCAGTTTTGCAATTTCAAGTCATTGTTGAGTTTGTATTTTTATATTTATTGAGTCTAGACTTATGTAAGCTGAGTTGTGCTGAGCTCTTGAGACTTTACCTATAACCTTACCCAAAATCCATAAGCTCCATACATCAAAATAAGCCCGTTGGACCTTAAGACCCATTCTGTGCTCTGGAGACAAAGTTCGGGCCGAACTCTGCCTCCACACAGAGTTCGGGCCGAACTCTGTCCCCTAAAAATTAGTACCCTAATTTTTAGGGTTGGCTAGTTGCTACTTGTCCAACGGCCAAATTTTTGAAAATTCCTACCAGAATTCTGGCCGAATTCTGCCTACCAATACCCTATAAATAGGCCAAGAATTCTCTCATTTTCATTCATCCAATCTTCTCTTCTCTTCTCTCAAAAGCTCAATACAAGCCATACCCTTCTTCATCTACTAGCCACAAGCTTCCTAAGCCTCGAGTGCTCAGCATCTCTCAGTTAGGAGTCTTGTGCAAGAGTTCAAGAAGTCGCTTGGAAAATTCCAAGCATCGCCACTGCGATCCTTTGTAAGAAGTTGACGTGCTCTTCTGAAGAAAAGGCATGGGGTATAACTACTATTTCACAAATAGTGGATTTATCCTGAGCTAGAGTTCTCAGGCCTGGACTAGTCCTCCACGAGGGAAACCAGCTTAAAATTGGCTGTGTTTGCGTATGCTTTCTTGATCCTTATTTATTTCCGTATTTACTCTGATTAGTTTTTCTTGTGAAAGAGTTTAAATTTTTAATTGGCTATTATTGCTATAAACTCTATTCACCCCCCTCTAGAGTTGCCATCTGTTCTTCAATTGGTATCAGAGCTCTGTTCTCTCAACAAGGACTAACATCCTAGAGCTGATCTATGGCAACCACATAATCCTTGATTTCCAATCACGGTGAAGGGCAGTCCACTCATAGGCCTCCCCTATTTGATGGAACAAACTACACATATTAGAAAACAATGATAAGCTTTTATCTCAAGTCGCTAGACTTTGACCTGTAGACTATCGTCACTGACGGTTACAAAAAGCCTGCCAGAATAGTTGTCAATGGTGATCTCGTTGAAAAATCACATGGCAAATATTCT
The DNA here is from genome assembly GCA_029216955.1 of Iris pallida. Taxonomy (NCBI): domain Eukaryota; kingdom Viridiplantae; phylum Streptophyta; class Magnoliopsida; order Asparagales; family Iridaceae; genus Iris; species Iris pallida. The sequence goes on from JANAVB010021798.1 coordinate 3,055,676, forward strand.
GACGAGGAGAAGAAACAGGCAAGTCTAGACGCGAGAGCTATTAATGCTTTATTCTGTGCTATAGACAGGAATGAGTTCAACAGGGTATCTACATGCACCACATCTCACGAAGTATGGAGACTTCTAGAAGTAACGCATGAAGGAACCACCCAAGTCAAGGAATCAAAGATAAGTCGTCTCACTCAAGAATATGAGGCTTTCAAGATGAAGCCAAATGAGACGATCACGCAAATGTTCACAAGATTCCTCGACATCATCAACCCCCTGTCTTCGCTCGGCAAACAATATTCAAATTACGAGAAGATTCGCAAGCTACTTAGGGGGCTCCCAAAGATTTGGAACCCAAAGGTGACAGCCATCATAGAAGAAAATGATCCCACAACCATGTCCATGGAGACCTTTATAGGAAAGCTGATGACTCATGAGCTTGACCTCAAGGACTTCGAAGAGCCTGCTCCTAAGGCTAAGGAGATCGCACTCAAAGCTCACCGACGGAGGGCTGACCCCGAAGAGACGGATGACGAGAACTCAGAAGGTGATGATCAAGCTCTCCTCGTCCGCAACTTCAAGAAATTTCTTCGCTTCAACCGAAGAAAGAAGGAATCATAATAAGACGACGAAGAAGAGCCAACCTGCTACGGTTGCAAGAAGACAGGACACGTCCGAAAAGACTGTCCATTTTTAAAGAAGAGCAACCGCTATGAGAAACTTTACAAGAAGACTTCCTCAAAGAAATATGCCAACATGAGCATTTGGCATGAAAGTGAAGCTAGTGACTCCGAGGAAGAAAAGGATTCTCCTCAAGATACTGCAAATATGTGCCTAATGGCAACATCCGACAAGGTCTCAAACGAAACTCTTGATGACTTCACTTTTGATGAACTTGGCGATGCTTTCACCGATTTGCTTAAAAATCACAAAAAGGTCATTGGTAAATACAAACATGCCAAGGACAAGATCAAAAGTCATAAAGTCGAAATTCAAAGACTTTCTTTACTGCTTGATAACATTAGAGACACTTCACCCACGGATGTAACAGATGAGGTATCTAAGCTTAAAATAAGCTTACATGATGCCGAAGCACGCATTGAACAACAAACACAAGAAATCACAGCACTCAATACGGAGCTTGCAGAAGAAAAGAGTAGACACAAGATTTCTATTAATAAGATGCATGGTTTGAATGCTAAGATTACTGAACTGCAAGCTGTATCTAAAAACTAGAGACTAAATTGGGAAAACATGTTGCTCAACCTCAAACCCAAGAGATACACACAAAGCATGATACTTCTCATACTAGTCACCCACGTCATCCACCTGCAACACGTAATCATGCTTACATATACACAAACTTTCACAAAGCACACAAACCATATGCACATAGAAATAACTATCATATGTCACAAAATTATCATGCTACACATAGATACAATCATCATCATGTTGCACAAAAACAGCATCACCATCACTCTACATATAGACATCATCACCATGCTACTCCATATAGACAATATCACCATGACACTCCACATCACTCTATACATAGTCATCATTACCATGCTAATTCTACATATCATCATACTTCTCCTCATCACTCTACTTATAGACTTCATCAGCATGCTCCTAATATAAATAGGAATGCTATATGTACTTATTGTGGTTTACATGGACACATTTCACCATAATGTAGAATTAGAAGATTAGTAGATAGAAAGATATATGCATGGTTTCCAAAAACTAACTTTTCAGGACCCTCAAGAACTTGGGTACCAAAGGTCACATCTACTCTTGATGTAGGTGGACCTTCTTTCCTCAACTAAGAGTAAGTAGATTCTCGATAGTGGATGCTCGCGGCATATGAGGGGAGACACAAATCTTTTCGCATCACTATCGATGAAGAGAGAAGGATATGTATCCTTCGGCAACAACCTAAAAGGTTATATTATAGGTAATGGTATTATTGGCTATCCTCCCTCTCTCGTAATAAAGGATGTCTGCCTAGTGACCGAGTTAAAGCATAACCTACTCAGCATTAGTCATCTTGCTGACCATGGATATGGCATTAACTTTGGACAAAACAAATGCCTTATTTATGATAGGTCAACGGGAGACATTGCTTTTGAAGGGGTAAGAGAGGATAATATTTATATTTTTTATTTGTCTATAGATACTAACAATGCAGGTAGATGCCTATATGCTCATAAGGACGAAAGATTATTATGGCACCAGCGACTTGCCCATGCCAACATGGATACTATATCCAGGCTATCAACTAAGAATCTAGTTAGAGGCTTGCCCGATATCACATTCAAAAAGGACATGGTATGTGCCGAATGTGAATTGAATAAGGCAACTAAGTCTTCATTTCATTCTATAAACTCTGTAAGTACTTCTAGACCTTTGCAACTTCTCCACATGGATTTATTTGGCCCTAGTAGAGTAGCCAGTCTTGGTGGAAAACTCTATGCCTTTGTTATTGTTGATGACTTTTCAAGATTTACTTGGGTTTTCTTTCTTACAAATAAAAGTGATGCTATTTCAGTTTTCAAGATTTTTGCAAAGAAATTTCAAAACGAAAAAGGCTACATGATTACTCGAATCCGAAGTGATCATGGAGGCGAATTCAAAATTTTGATTTTGAAAAGTTTTGTGATTCTAATGGTTTTGATCATGAGTTTTCTTGTCCAAGAACTCCTCAACAAAATGGCGTTATGGAGCGGAAGAATAGGACTCTCGGCGTATGGCTAGAGACATGTTGAACAAGTTTTCACTTCCGAAATACTTTTGGGCTGAAGCTGTCAGTACAGCATGCCACATTTTAAATAGGGTGCTTATTCATTCCATTACGAAAAAAACACCCTATGAGCTTTGGTTTGGGAGAACCCCAAATGTTTCTTATTTTAGAGTTTTTGGTTGTAGATGCTTTATCCTTAACACCAAAGACAACTTAGGCAAATTTGATGCCAAAGCTGACGATGGCATTTTCCTTGGCTATGCTGCCAAGAGTAAGGGATATAGAGTTTTTAACAAACGCTCATTAATTATGGAAGAGTCTACAAATGTGACTTTTGACGAAGATAACAGTGCAGCAGCTACTCTTGATGATGATGTTGAGCCATCAACTTCTACTCCAATGAACACCACAACCGAAACCAATTCTCTGGAGGGCTTGCCAAAGAAATTCTCTTTCAAGCCACCATATCCAGAAAATTTGGTAATCGACGAGGTTTCACGTGGACTAACTACTAGATCAGCATTAAGAGACTCTATTGCTAGTACTGCCTTTATTTCACAAATTGAGCCGAAAAAACTTTTAGAAGCTTTCAATGATGAATTTTGGATTTTTGCTATGCAAGAGGAACTCAACCAATTCGAGAGGAGCCAAGTATGGGAACTCATTCCTAGACCGGCTAATCACTCGATTATTGGTACTAAATGAGTTTTTAGAAACAATGTGAATGAAGATGGTTCAGTCACACGCAACAAAGCTCGTCTAGTAGCCCAAGGATATAACCAAGAGGAAGGTATCGACTACGATGAGACGTATGCTCCTGTTGCTAGATTGGAATCCATTCAGATGCTTTGTGCATTTATAAATTTTTAAAATTTCAAATTATTTCAAATGGATGTTAAAAGTGCTTTCTTGAATGGATTTATTAAGGAGAAAGTTTATGTAAAACAACCCCTTCATTTTGAAAATCACAAATTTCTCGACCACGTGTTCAAGCTAAAGAAAGCGCTGTATGGCCTCAAACAAGCCCCTAGAGCTTGGTATGAACGGCTAAACAACTTCTTGCTTGAGAAAGGTTTTTCAAAAGGGAAAATTGACACAACACTTTTCATAAAATCTTTCAAGGATACTATTCTTTTAGTACAAATATACGTAGATGATATTATATTTGGTTCTACTGATGAAACCCTTTGTCAAGAGTTTGCCAAGTGTATGCAGACCGAGTTTGAGATGAGCATGATGGGGGAGCTCAACTACTTTCTTTGGCTGCAAGTCAAACAAATGTCAAATGGAACCTTCATCTGTCAGTCGAAGTATACAAAGGACATGCTGAAGAAATTCGACCTTGACAACGTCAAACCATTCAGCACTCCAATGGCTACTTTAACCAAACTTGAACCAGATGATAGCGGCAAACCCGTAGATCAACGTAAGTATCGAGGTATGATAGGCAGTCTACTCTACCTTACTGCTAGTCGCCCTGATATTATGTTTAGCGTTTGCCTGTGTGCTAGATATCAAGCAAATCCTAAGGAATCACACATGACCGCGGTTAAGCGTATCTTTCGATACCTTAAGGGTACGGTTACAGTGGGCCTATGGTATCCCAAGTCAACATCATTTGACCTCATTGGTTACTCTGATGCTGACTTCACCGGATGCAAGGTCGACCGTAAAAGTACGAGCGGTACGTGTCATTTATTAGGAAAGGCTTTAGTCTCTTGGTTTAACAAGAAGCAGAATTCTGTCGTACTATCCACAACAGAAGCTGAATACATCGCAGCTGGGCGTTGTTGTGCACAAATTCTATGGATGAAGCAAACCCTTGAAGACTACAACTTATCTTTCATGCATATTCCAATCTTTTGTGACAACACTAGTGCTATAAATCTTACTAAGAACCCCATTTGTCACTCACGCACGAAGCACATTGAAATACGTTATCACTTTTTGCGTGATCATCAGCAAAATGGCACGATTAACTTAGAATTTAATGATACTGATCATCAGTTAGCAGATTTCTTCACAAAACCATTATCCGAAGAGCGCTTCAATTTTCTCTGTCGTGAACTTGGAATTTTAGATGAAGCTGTTGTAAATTAAAATAAACCTGCGTAAATATCGAGTATATCTTGATTCTCTTATGATGAACTTGCTATGGGTACAAGCCGAAAGGGTCCTTCTGACAACAAGGCGTAAAAGCCTAAGCGACACGGTGCACTAGTCCTCAGGACTACCGCTAGCTGGGATCCGGCCCCTGCAGCTAACCCATGGCAGTTTCAAAATATTGAATTATGATATAATTTCTTGTTTATTATACGGTTCATTTTTATTTATCACATGCTAAAATACTATTTTTTTCAACTTCATATTGCTACTTCGAACTCACTATCTGTTATTCATTTGTTTACTTATTGGATCTTTTCTTGTATTTATAATCTTATCTTATTTTTATCTTTCTTAACCATTTTTTTGCCTGATTCATATTCTGTAACCAGGATCCGGAATTCGGGCCGAACTCTGCCCTTACCAGAGTTCGGGACGAATTCGGCCTGACTGTTCCAGAACCGGGAACAGTCTCAGCCGTTGATCAAAAGTTAGATCCAATGGCCATTATTTGCTCCGACCAAGAGAAACCTTTCCCATATTTTCGGTTTTTCTTCCCTCTCCTTCTTCATTACCACCTTTTCACTTCTCCAACACAATTCTCTCAAAAACCTAACCCTAATTTCTCATTTCTAGAGCTCTTTTCTTCCCCAAACTCAAGGAGAAGGCCTTTTTTTAAATTCTCCTTCATTGTTCATTATTAGTTTGAGGTATAATTTCATACTTTTCTATATCTCAATTTCCTTCATTTTTTTATTGTGTTATGGCTCCACGTTTGTTCAACCGCGGAAAGAGACTTCGGACCGAGGGAGCATCCTCGTCGAATGCTCCTCCTCGCGTTGAACCGCCCGTTGCACCGACCATTGAACAACAAATCCATCCGTTGTTCAATCCTCCACGTCCACATGATCCAAACACTTTTGATGACCGAATTTTTGTATCACTAGACGCCTCAAATGATTGGTTTAGTAATTTTCGGACACGTCCGGTGTTTGCAGGACACCCCATCAACTTTACTATATTTTTACAATATGATGCACTCTTTCATGACCTTTGCCTTGATGAACTTGTTACCACAAATTTGGTCATTTATCGTAGTACTATTCAAATGTTCTACTGCAACTTAACCCATGATGATACTCATATTTATTCACGAGTTGCGGGAATTGATATATCTTTTGACGATTTTGATTTGGCCGAATATCTTGAGCTTCAAGAGCCTAATTCTTGGGAAAAGCTTGTTGAAGCTAGATCATTTCAATTTCCCGAAGGGATTTCACTTGAAAGCTTCAAGGACGACTTGTGTAGCCCTAACACACGTCCTCGTAAGCTTTTGGCTAAATTCCTCAATCCCTATTTCTATGAGCTTCATCGGATCATTTTCAACACCATTCTACCCAAAGCGGGTTCTACCGATGAAGTCACTTATTTTGAAATCTCGGCCTTATACCATCTCCACTTTCATATTCCCTTTAATCTTCCACGTACAATGATGGATTGGATGATTAATTGTAGGAAGAAACCAAGATCTTTGGTTTATGCATTATACCTTCCTATGATCTTTCGTGCGTTTCATGTACCCCTTGATGAGTGTCCATTCTTACCTGCCCCTGCCTTCCTCTCTAAGACAAGGAGGCTTCAGGAGGCCATTGGCTCACCAGTCGTGTCTGAGCATTCTGATGATGAGCCAGATGTCCCTCCTCTTGGACAGGATCCTCCTCCTCCTCCTACCACTCTCGAGTCTCTTCAGACTATGCTCCGAGATCGCTTCACCTTGGAGGACGATCGTTGGACTCAGCTGGATTATCGAACTACCTTGCAGATGAGTGCCATCAGCAACTCGCTGCATGATATTCGGTATTCTATATCTCGCCATCCTTCCATGCCCATTCCTATGGAGCGAGATTCCGGTCGTGAGGGCTATCGTATCGATGACCCTTGGGTCATTCGCTACTTGGATCCAGATGCAGCCTTCGTGGACCCTCGTCGCTCCTTTACTGATCCATCGGACGACGCTGGGCCTTTACGCGCTCGATGATGGATATGGACCACTCCCTGCTACTGCTACTGAGGATCATAGATTATGGTTTATGCATTTTTGCTTTTAGTTGCTTTTATGTACTTGGTTTGTATTAGACTTATTATGAGTTGTGACTTTTGAGACTTTGGTAGTTCCATCAGTTTATGTCATTTCTATTATGACTCTTGAGACATTTGGTCGTTATATCAGTTTATATGCAGTTTCTTCTCTTATCTTTTAGTGTGTTTGCCAGTTATTACTTATCTTATATTGCTAAATGCCAAAAGGGGGAGGTATGTATATTCTTTTATGTGCTTTTGGAAGAATGTTCTTAACAGGCCAACAAGATGCATTGTTTATGGGGGAGCTATTTTTAAGCTCGGCAATGATTATGGGGGAGCTATGCTTTTGTCTTTACATGTGTCCAAGTATGGATATTGAATATACAATTATTATTTTGTCAATTATCAACATGGGGCAGATTGTTGACACAAAGTCACTGTCAACCAAATATTGATAACATTGACTAAATAATACTTGTAATGATTCAATTAGACACACGACGACTACATCCGGCTCAAGTCAGACGACAGCTCAGTTTTACAATTTCAAGTCATTGTTGAGTCTGTATTTTTATATTTATTGAGTCTAGACTGATGTAAGCTGAGTTGTGCTGAGCTCTTGAGACTTTACCTATAACCTTACCCAAAATCCATAAGCTCCACACATCAAAATAAGCCTATTGGACCTTAAGACCCATTCTGTGCTCTGGAGACAGAGTTCGGGCCGAACACTGCCTCCACACAGAGTTCGGGCCGAACTCTGTCCCCTAAAAATCAGCACCCTAATTTTTAGGGTTGGCTGGTTGCTAGTTGTCTAACGACCAAATTTTTAAAAATTCTTACCAGAATTCTGGCCGAATTCTGCCTACCAATACCCTATAAATAGGCCAAGAATTCTCTCATTTTCATTCATCCAATCTTCTCTTCTCTTCTCTCAAAATCTCAATACAAGCCATACCCATCTTCATCTACTAGCCACAAGCTTCCTAAGCCTCGAGTGCTCAGCATCTCTCAGTTAGGAGTCTTGTGCAAGAGTTCAAGAAGTCGCTTGGAAAATTCCAAGCATCGCCACTGCGATCCTTTGTAAGAAGTTGACGTGCTCTTCTGAAGAAAAGGCACGGGGTGTAACTACTATTTCACAAATAGTGGATTTAATCCTGAGCTAGAGTTCTCAGGCCTGGACTAGTCCTCCACGAGGGAAACCAGGTTAAAATCGGCTGTGTTTGCGTATGCTTTCTTGATCCTTATTTATTTCCGCATTTACTCTGATTAGTTTTTCTTGTGAAAGAGTTTAAATTTTTAATTGGCTGTTATCGCTATAAACTTTATTCACCCTCCTCTAGAGTTGCCATCTGTTCTTCAACAAGCCTGAGTATAGAAGATTTTGTCTTCATGAATATGACCCAAGAACAAATAAGGCAGCCACTTGGATGTGTAGCAGGTCCCTACGGTGGCACTCTTGTAGTAGAGGAAGCATATCTAGTAGTGACATAAGAGCTCCTCAAAAACTCCTGCCATTTCAGGATTTTATGTTAATATTATGTCCAATTCTTCATTGGTAGGTACATACTCCTCGTACGGGTTGTTTCCCATCGAAAGGTGAGAAAAAAAACTTCATCTCGTGAATAACAAAGCCGATCTCCCCATGCGGGGTCATAAAGGTTCCGGTCTTATCGTTATACCTTTCTACCAGAGCCAGGAATATATGCACATTCGGGCAGAACCCATAAACTGTAGCCCAGACTGCTTCATAAAGACCTATCTCCAGAAGCATATCTTTCATGTGATTCAAAACCGAGTTAGCCAAGATGCTCTAGCACTTATTATCTGGATTTACCAGGCCTGTCATTCGCATGGTATGGTCCGGGTATCTTCCTTCAACTTTGGCAAACTCGTTCATAAAAATTGGTACTCTGACTGGGAGTAACAGCGATGAATCCTTGGGAGGTACACAACCTGGCATCAGACCTCTTAGATGGGAGCTGTATTTATCTGAGGAATATAGAATTGGTCTCTACTTTGTAGACCTAGTCTATAGCAGATCCTTCCCACTCTTGCCTGCTACTGTGGAGTTATATCCCATGCCATCCGGCGACGGTAACTCAAAAATTTATATCCAGACAATGATTGATATCTCGACATTTCTAGGAGGTACATCATCCTACCCTCACTACACTGATAAACCCTGCCTTCCTTATTAGTCTTGGACTAGGACATTTTCTTGATAGCATCACCAAACAAGAAGCTCGATTTCTTATGAACTATATTATCCACACTTTCCAGAGGCTGTCCATTCATCAAACACAGTAGAGTGGAGGTCTCTTGAGGTGCGAGTATAGCTCTTCTGGCTTCAGGAAGGTCATAATGCGGATATGACACGTGTGATAAATCTTCTTTGTATTCAGAAGTATTAAATACAAAGGCAAATCTTTCATCATTGGGATCTTCAATCAAGTTAACTACATAAAGACGAACAAATAGAAATTAGTTTCAAATAATATTTTGAAGCAGAGAATGTTACGTCAACATGTTGCACAGCAGTCAGGTTGCACGACCCTCATATTGGAGAGCAGTCAGGTTGTGCGACCCATCAGGTTGCATAACCATACGCAGCAATCAGGTTGCGCCGTATCTTGCCGCGTAACATGTTGAAGCTGCGCCTAAAAGACAGCACAACTTTTTGAAATATTGTACAACGCGGGTCGATAGCAACCAAACCCTAATAAGGGAGGCACAAGTTATGGAGTATGCCCAACTCTAAAAAGGGCGGGCGTACATTGTCAGAATCAAGCCAAACCCTAACTAGGGTGGCCGATGATCAGTAGGGTGGTCGACAATCAGGTATATATATAGTTGAATGCTTACCTTCCATGGCCGGGTTGGCCATCTCTCGGCGTGACAAAGGCGGAACTCTCGTGGATGACTCGGCCACAGTCTTACCCTTCTCAGCAGTAGAGCGCTTGGGTGCCATTACTGTCGATCGAAGTTCTCAAAGATTAGGAAAGAGAAGAAAAAGATAGGGTTTCTCTCGAGTTATCTTAAATGATGCTGAAGAATGAAAAATCCAAAGAGTACGGTTATTTATAGCTTTGTAAATAAGGCTGAACCGCGCAATCTATGCTGAAGAATCGGGATCGAGTTGACTGACACAACTAAGACAGTACACTGGCGAAATCTAAACAAAACTAGCATAATTCAAAGTATTCTAAAACTTTGAAGTATTTTCAAGTTTCGAAAACTTTGAAGGGGGTCTTGTAGAGGTTAAAAATCAAGCTGCGCCACCTATTAAAGTGTTCGATCATTAAATGTACCAAATAATTGTGTTGTGCCAAACCATCAAGTTGTGCAGCTTCAGGTTACGCCACCATCTGGTTGCGCTGGAGTCAGGTTGCGCGAAGCGCCACGTGGTGCACTTCCTCGAGAAGTTGTACGACATCATCATTACTTGACAACAGACATCATAGAGATTAAGAAAAATCCCTTCGAATTTTGTGCAACGCAGTGCTCGAGAAGATTTTGTCAGCATGTAGTTAATGCTGACAACTGGTTCGCGTAAGTCATTTTGTGGCACAAGAATTAATCAGTACAGCACAGAAGACCTAGTCAAAGGTGCCAATTGTTGAGTTACGCCCATGTGCAGCCTGGCAAGTTGGCGCCACTTGATCAACTCTTAATTTTAGAGCAGGGTGATGTGGCCCGCAAGCCACCAACTTCGCAGAGCGTGCTCACTAAACTGCCCACGACCATGCACATCTCAATCAAACGATGCCACACGTCCACAGCAGTTTGTACAACCACTCGCACAAGTCACTATATGGTGCCCACGTGTAACCTGATGAAGCTCATACAGGGTAATTAAACAGTATTCAGAACAGGGTGACGTGGCGCACAAGCCACCAACTTCGTAAAGCATGCTTACTATACTGTCCATGACACATCTCAATCAAATGATGCCATACGTCTACAGCAGTTGGTGCAACCGCTCGCACATGTCACTACATTGCACCCACGTACAACCTGATGAAGCTCGTGCAAGATAATCAAATGGTGTTCAGAACACTATTCAGAACAGAGTGACGTGGCGCGCAAGCTACTAACTTCGCAGAACATGCCCACTACACTGCCCACGACCACGCACATCTCAATCAAACGATGCCACACGTGTACAGCAGTTAGTGCAACCGTTCGCACAAGTGAACAGGAGGCGCGCAACCTGAAGCGCATGTAACCCAAAATAACTACTAAATAGTTATTTCAAGAACTCTATAAATAGAGTTTCAAATCAATCCCAAAGCATCAAGAGTGATCATAATCTCCTGCTAAAGTGCTGTTGCATCCTCCAGAGGCTCGTGTCTTCAATATCACATCGTCCAAGGGATAAAGTGATCGTTTTCTGATCAAATTCCTATAGTTGTATTTCCCCAGAAATCAATCGTACTCTTGTACTCTTTTTTAAGTTTGTAACAAAAAAATTTTGTTCTTGCAAACACCTGTGTACAAACTATGATTACTTTCCTATATTTTAGGTTAATTTCTAAACTATTGCAAGGGCTTGTACTTGGGTAGGAGCTAGTATAGGCTGCCTTCAAGAACTCCGAACCCCCTCTCCCTGATCCCTTACTATCAAGGCCTTCAGTTGATCAAATATGTCCACATATAGGATTTGAACTGTGATACCCTGTATATATCCCTGATATACCCCCTACACACATACATAACTACTATTAACTACATTGACCACCTACTCTATACACTTCTAATATCTCCCTTTATCTTACTGACATGAACACCTACTCGTTTGCTCAATCCTACCTCTGGACCCGGCCATAGGGGTATCTATATCACTACACACCATTACTCAAATTCTCTGTAGCATACTGCTTTACCCCTAATGTTAGCAACCTGCATTACACATATGGGTTGGCCTTGAGATACTTAGAGTTCACTATTTCCTGATGCATATCCCTAAGTTTGTTTTTCCCCTATGTGCATCTGTTAAGTCCCTTCGACTATCTTCTTAGGCATTTAATCGAATAGCTAAGGTAAATAACTGGGTTACAAATAATAAAGTGCAGTTATATGCCTATTGAATTGGTTATCGCACTCTCTAGATCCCTCGACTCCTCTTTGGTGGTTCTTACGATGGAAGAACAAATTCCTTATGGTTCGTAGATGGGAAAGGGAAAGTTGGCTGCCTACACTTCTATTTATACACTAGTTTTTAATAGGATTACGTCTAAACCAAATCAAATTTGGATTTGGTTAAGGACTTGACTTAGATTAAAAGGGATGTGTGTTTGAACAGATTAATTCTATCATGAGGGGATTTGATTTGCTTAAAGGAGGTATCGACTAAAGTTTAAACATGAGGTTTAAATAGGTCGGCCAGATTCAAATCCAAATTTGAACTATTGTGTTAAGGTCCTTGATATATTCACTTTTGTAAAAGCCTATTGTCTTTCCCTATTTAATCCTATCGATATGTAAAAAAAACCATATTAGAGTAATTACATTTATATGTCAATAATAAATAATAATAATAATAATATAAGAAAGAAATGGGCTTATGGACTTACAATCTTGGTCTTCGTTACACAGCCTATATCTGTACCTAGGATCAACATGTCGTCTATATACAGACAAATGATTACATCTCTTCCATCAGCGAACTTTGTGTAAACACACTTGTCCCTTTCGCTGACCCTATGGACATTTGACCTTAAACCTTATCAAACTTCTCATGCCATATTTTAGGAGCCTGCTTCAAACCGTATAAGGATTTTACCAACTTGCAAACTTTATCTTCAAGGCTCTTGACGATAAATCCTTCTAGCTGTTGCATGTAAATCTTTTTGGTCAGCTCGCCATTCAGGAATGTTATCTTTACATCCATCTGATGTATCACCAACTTATATATTGCTACAAGTGCAATTAACATTCTGATGGTGGTCATCCGGGCTACGGGAGCATACGTGTCGAAGTAGTCGATCCCCTGCTTCTGAGAGAACCCTTGGCTACTAGCCTAGCCTTGAACTTGTTAATGGTTCCATCTGCTTTCATCTTCTTCTTGAAGATTCATTTGCGTCCGATGGGTTTTGCGCCTTCAGGAAGATCAACCAACACCTAAGTGTTATTGGAGGTGACTGAATCAATTTTATTGTCGATCGCCTCCTTCCAGAAAACATCATCTCTGGTCTTCATCGCCTCATCATAGGTAAGCAGATCTACTTCCATATGATAGGTTATAAAGTTATCTCCGACGTCCTTCGGTATCCTCACTCGCTTAATTGACGGCTCAGCGAGTTCTGGTTAAAGTGTTGTCTTCTCTACCACAACTTCTTCTTGGACTACATTCTCTTTGGAAACTTTAATTTCCTGTGCACCCTCATTATTTTCTGGAATATCTGTAAGTACAATGTTTTTATACCTTGCAAATTTATCGTTAAAATATTCTGCGTTGCAGGATTCAATGATATGATTTGATTCTATATCAAAAAATCTCCGAGCATTACTCTTCTCGGCATATCCCAAGAAGATCGTCTTCATAGTCCTTGTCCCGAGCTTATAATTCTTCAAATCTAGGAGCTTTATATATGCTAGACACCACCACACTCGAATGATATTCAAGTTAGGTTTGACTTTGAACCAGAGTTCATGTGGAGTGATGTCAAAAGTTGCATACGACACCCTATTCAGAATAAAAGTGGCCGTCAATACAGCTTCTTCCAGTAGTATTTTGGAAGACCCGCAGTCAACAGTATTGAGTTCATCGTTTTTGTCAACATTTTGCTCTTCCTTTTTGCTACTCTGTTAGATTAAGAAAAATACGGAGCAGTAGTCTCGTTGATGATTCCATTTTCGATGCGAATTTATGAGACCGATACTCTCCGCTTCAATCACTTCCTTAATCTCTTAAGTTGATGTCCAGTTTGCCATTCAGCTTCAGTCTTAAACTCTTTGAACTTCTCAAACACTTTATCTTTAGACTTCAACAAGTAGACGAATGCGTATTTTGAAAAGTCATCGATAAAGGTTATAAAATACTTTATCTTGTCTTTTGTAGAGAATTGTTTGAAGTCGCAAATATCGGAGTGTACCAACTCCATAAGATCTGTGCTTCGATTAACCCGATTAAAGGGTTTCTCTGTCATCTTCGTCTGAGAACACATTTCATATTTCTCTACCTTACCCTCATATTTGGATGAAAGTCCTAGACAGAACATTTTATTTATTATATTACAATGAACAGGTCCTAGTGTATTATGCCATAACTCATGAGTATAATCAGAATGAGCGACTACATCAATTTTATTAGACTGAGTTACAAGCTAAAATTTAAATATCTTTTCGGTATAAAAGGCTTTTTTGAAGTAGATTCCTTTTATGGATATCACCATCTGGCCAGCATTGATGTTCATCATTAGGCCTGTATTACAGAGTAGGTCTCCTGAGATTACACCCCTTTTGGAGTTCAAAATGCTGTATGCTTCTCGTCTTCGGGGATCATCTTGATCTGGTTGTAACCGGAGAAACCATCCATGAAGTATATATGCTCGAAGCTACAAGTGTTGTTAATCATCACATCAGTGATTGTGAGGGGAAATTTGTCTTTAGGATAAGCCGAATTGAGATCCCTGAAGTCTATATAAATTTGTATCTTTCCATTCTTCTTGGTAACCGGGATGACGTTTGCCACCCAATCTGGATGTTGCTCTTCACGGATGAAACCACTCTTAATGAGTTTATCGAATTCATCCTCGATAGCATCCATGATGTTCGGACGAACCGACGTTGTTGTTTCTTAACAGGCTTAACATCGGGCAAGATGTTGAGGCGATGCTTGGCAAGCTGCTGGTTTAGACCCGACAAATCCTCATAGTTTCAGGCGAGGACGTCGAGGTATTCTTGGATAAGCTGTATCAGAGATTGCTTGTCTTCTTTTGTCAGACTCTTGCTAATGAAGATGAGCTTAGGGAGGCCTCATTTCCTAATTTGACCTGGATGACTTTGTCTTCTGTGGGAGGTTCACGCTGCTCGAAGTGCCATTCCCATTGAGACCCCCATACATTGAGCCCAAGGTTTATCTTCGAAGTACTCGACCGTCTAGTCTTCGTCTTTGATTATAGGTCTTGTAGAGGCCGTTTTAGCTGACAACATTATTTTGAAGACCTGGCCTGTACTGGTATCAAAGCCACAGGTTGACGAGTCATATGTAACACCCAGTTTTCTAGAAGAGGGTAATTTTGAAATTTTATAATTATAATTATTATTTAATGATATTTATTTATATTATGATTTTTAGTGATTTTTAATTATTTTTAAACTATTTAAATTCATAACTTGTGATTTTTGGTGTTTTGCTAGTGAACAGTAGAGACTGCCTACCCTAGAGCCTAGCCATGTGATTAGGGTATTTTTGACATTTTTAGGGTTATTTGGATTTATTATAATTTATTTGAATTTATGGGAATTTTTAGAATTTATTTTGGAATTGTTTGAATGAGGGTTGACTAGGTTGACTAGCAATGGCCTTGGTAGGCTAACCTAGAAGCTAACCCTAGTTGTGTTTGGACTTGGTTAGGTCATGTAACCCTAGTTAGACTAGAGTTGACCCATGGTATGGTTATTTGACTTAAGTTAGATTTAAGTCACAAGCCATGACTTGTGATTAAACCTCAAATCAATAACTATCCTTAAAGCCCATAGGCCCACACCATGTACCCAAACCCCCACCCTAATCAGCCCATGGCAGCCAACCTAGGGTTCCATACCCTATTTAATGGTTCTTCCATTTGTTCTTGCCTCTTTTATTAATTCCTCCAAGTTTTTGAAGAAAGAGGTAAGAGCCATCTTCGCCAATCCATAACTTTCCCATTTTAACTCCTCTTTGGCTCAAACCACTTGCATTAGATTCTAATTGTCTCCCTCTTACTGTTCATGGAGAGTATTCTCAGGCTTGGGGCAATTTGGAGAGTTTGGCTAACAAGGAGAAACCTCCTTTTTGGAGCTTTTATTGGAAATTGAACCTATAGGTAACTTCCTATTCCTTACATAGATTTTCGATTTCCTTGCATGAATAGGAAGCCCTAAATGTCCCCTAGCTGTAGGTATTGGTTTCGTGTCGAGTCGTGTCCATTTGGTATCCGTTTCGGACACGTATCATTGTGTTTATGCATGTGTTTGATGAAATGTCACAAAGGGAATTTATTTGCTATTTTTTAAAAGTAATTGAATGAAAATGTTGATTTATTTGTGTTTACTAATTTCCTCCAGGACTGAGTTGGTTTTCGAGTCGTGTCCGTGTCCAAAACGGACACGAACACGCCCGCAGCAGCCTTAGGGCAGTGCCCTGCTACTCGACCCTTAGTTCTCCACCTGAAGGACACTTGGACACCTGAAATTTGACACGAACCTGGGGTCTACCACTGACAGCATGTCCCCAAAGTTTGGGGACATCTGGTCGAGTGTCCAGAGAGCAATCGAGCCCGCACTGACATGCCCTGTCGCGCACAGGCAGCTGTATACACGCACAGACACGTGCACAAACACGTGTTCGTGTCCATTCTGGACACATCGTGGACACATCGTGGTGGGTCCACTGTGTAGCCCTACACGTGGGCTACACGTGTGCATAACCACGTGTCATGAGGAGTTGTGTGTCGTGTCCACGACCTCAGTGAACACGTGCACGACACCTATGTGTATTCTGTTTCAGTTTTTGTGTTTTGCTCGGGTTGGACACATTGTGTCTAGTTCGTGGACACTGGGACACACTCCCAACACTCTCTCACATGTATCAGTAATTACCAACCAATTTCTTGCAATAATTACATGTTCTGATTCATTAATTTCAAGTTTTCCAAATTTCTGATACATGGAGTTGTATTAGAGGCTACTCTATACAATCCATGTTTAAATTCATTTTGCTGAGCTAAATTAGATGCTAACATGTTAGTTAGTTGTTGGTTGCATGCTAGATGTAGTCTAGGGTTTGATTCTTTGATTTGTGTTGAATTCGAGCATTGAGTTGGACTATATGTAACTGATACCTTCAGTTGAGAATTGATTTCCTTTCCCTTTCTTCAACTAAATTCGAAATGAATTTCTTAACTGCCAAAATGTTTTGGGTTATAATTGCCTAACTGTCATTGACAGCCACACATATCCACATCACTGTTCCTAATAACCACACACCATGTGCTCACACACTCATTAAAAATCTGCAAAACCTGAGAGCCATTTTAAAAATCTGAGATGAGTTTTCAGAGTTTAAATTTGCATTATTTTCTGATTTTTAATCTTCTTGCTAAACTGATTTTGTGGTGTTAAATGTTAGGATAGGCTTACATACATGTTTGATGAATGATAAAACATGTTTACTTCGAATTGTGTTAATGAAGGGAATGGAGAATTCGAAATCATTCAATGTTGTTATATTGATTGTACTGTCAAAATTAGTTAACTGTCCTCGATTCATTGCCTGTTAAAATTCCTAGGTATGTGTGGGTTACTGTTAATTGATTTACATTTTTCCTTAATAACTGAGAATGAATTCCTTTCCTTTAAACTAAATGGATGTTATTAGCCATGCTAGATTCCATTTAAATCCTTAGATTCATGATGATTAAATGCTTTAGGTTGTTGAATTCAAATATGGGATTTGGGAATTTTTGCACACTGTAAATTGATTCATTGTTAAGTAGTAAACTGAGATTTAGCTCCTATTTAACTCACACTCTCCACACACACCTATGGTTCACAGTTTTCTGCATTCTCCCCCACTGAGCACACACACCATGCATTGACTTCCCTTCCTTCCTCATGAACTGGGTTTCCTTCTACTTAAAGCTGAATTTGATTGAATATAGGTTTAATATGTAAACTGAGATTTGCTCACATACACAAATCCTGAACACTATTTTCCCTGTGTATCATCACACACACATACATGAACTTTGACACACTGATTCTAGGATCACACAGTACACAGGTTTACATACACCATGTAATACCATTCACTGTTTTCCTATTCCAGAATTTTACACTGATTTCCTTCCATTTGACACTGTACACATTATGCCTTGCCACTGTTTCCTATTCCTGTTTTCACACACAATGTTACTTCACTATTTTTCCTATATTAATGTAACACACTCTTGTCACTTCACACACACACACCCTTGTATGCATTTTCCTACCACCTTAGAACTAACACACACACAACCACAGTTTTGCCTCACTGTTTTCCCTACCATAGGCACTCACATGACTATGACCCACACACACATGTAATATTTCACACACCTACTTGACACATGAGTACATGTGTCCCCCTTCTTTATATATATATATATATATATATATATATATATATATATATATTTTGTTTTCACACACACATGTAATATATATATATATATATATATATATATATATATATATAAATATATATATATATATATATATATGTATTGAGATATTTATACATATAGATATCCTATAAAAAAAAAAAAAAATACATATAGATATCCTATATATGTGAGTGTATCTATATATATAATTGATATATAATGTATGTGTGATACACATAGGAGCCTATGTGTTAATATGTGTATCCTATATATATTGTGGGTGTACTTATATATATATTGGATATATTTGTATGTGTAGAATAAAATATAGACAGCCTACATGTTATATGTATTCTTAATAGATTATATTAATATAGTATTTTGTGTATTATTAGATATAGTCAATGTTATGTGGTTATGTGATTTATGGTATGGTTTAGGCATGGTATGCCTAGTTGGAGTCTAGATAGACTGTTAGTCTAGTTAGACTTAGAATAGCCTTGTTAGCCTAGAATAGACTAGTTTGACTTAGGTTGACTTGGTTGACCTAGTTTGACTTCTAGGGTTGACCAGAGTTGACCAAGAGTTGACTTTGGTCTAGATTGACCTAGATTCATGTAGAACGCATTGTAGTGCATCTTATTACCATTCTGGACTTGTTGTGACTTGTGTTGCTCTAACTAGGAGCCAGGTACCTCATCTCGAACAGTACATTTTCACAGCTATTCATATACCAGGCGAGTATATTCTCTGATCATTTCATATCCTACTTAGAATTATTTCCTGCATTAAATTACTTTACTTGATACTGTCACGTTGGTCACACGGATTAGTACTATATGGATCCCTTCTTGAGATGTTATCCCTTCAGGGAGCATCGGATACTCTATGTTCTGTGTGTTTCACTTACATGGCGTATCATATGCTTCTTTGGTTCTTTGATCACTTGTGACATATACCCATATGATCACAGAGTCTTCTCTGAATCCTTATCCTATTTATTGGGTCTATCAAAATCCCCATTTATGGGACTACTATGTACCACCCTTCGGGAGCTTATCACCCTTTGGGGGTATATCACCCTTCGGGGGCTTATCACCCTTTGGGGGCATATCACCCTTCGGGGGCTTATCACCCTTTAGAGGTATATCACCCTTTGGGGGCTTACCTCCCTTCGGGGGCTGTTACATAGAATCATAACATAATCTGGTTGGATCCTTGTGTATTAATTGGGGGTACGGGGGAGTATAAATAGCCATGCGAACAATTCCAAAGTAGAATAGCCATGTACGCCTCTTTTGTATAGCCATGTACAAATCAAGCCGTTCACATGTCGACTTCGTACTCTAAATCACTGGTCACTAGTATCTCTCTACTTATAGTAGATATTTCTATTACAGTTCTCTCTCTGTTTATATACTGCATTTCCTTCAGTATCTATATCTTACTTTACTGCATGATTATATTTTCTAACCTGCTATGAACTGTTGAGATGTATTGTGCTCGCTCCCGTCCTGACTGGACCTGTTAAAAATTTTACAGAGGATGATGAGGAACCCTGCACCCCTTACTTTGGAGCTTGCCTAGATGACACTCGCGACCTGGACCACTGGGGAGGTTCAGGCAGCTGCTGAGGACGATACCTTGCTTAGTATAGATAGCTTAGACTGTTTCCTTTTCATGTTTAGTTGTTGTCCTTGATTCCAGAGTTTGTATATTTTTTTGAGATGTTGAGATTGTTATTCATTTCTGTTGTACCTCACTTGAGGATTTTCTTATCTATTTCATCGTGCTACATTCTACCTTAGATTGTGATTGAGTTGTACCTCTGTGTTGACCTCCTTATGGAGAGTATTCATATTTATGTTAGTTATAGTTCATGACCTAGAACAACATTCTACCGCCGACACTGCGGCGTAGGCTGGGCGCTGTTACGTTCTCGTACCCTCACAGTGGGTGCGGGTCGTGACATCATAAGAGTGTGAGTTAATCATGACTTCTATCTCCGAGCCTTCTGAAGTGGAAGTGGGCCTTTCCTTTTGGAACTCGAATTCGTAATGGAAGGCGTCAACCTTTACCATAGTTGAGCCCTTTATTGCTGTTCAGTTCGTAACCAATCTTCTGTATGAGGTGTTTGGCCTGAGTAGCGTAGCGGTAGAGCTGCATCTTGTCGCTGTCGGATTCTGGATCTTCGGGAGCTAGTTGCTGAGAATGCTCCACTCGACCAAAGATGATGGGTTCCTCTTCTTTCTTCTTTACTGGAACGAAGAAGTAGGCACCCCGGGAGGGGACAACTTGGCTCGTATGGTTGGCGGTTATCACTTGCGTTTGCAGCTTATATAGAGAGTTGTCTAGGAAATATCTAGTGTTCCAATATGTACAAGAGTAATTCGAAGACAACTTTCTATTAATAAAATAAAAGATTTTATCCTGAGAGATTACATCATCAAAAGTGTGTGCTTATGTGTTGGCGTAAATGTAGTCTCCTAGCTCCTCATCAGTAAGGACTAGGGTTGTCGAGGGAAGAGGAGGAGGACACTTCCCTTTTAGTTTGATCACCAAAGGGGTTGCTGTCGGAGACTCCTGCACCTTCGTAGTCGGCCTTGGGGACCTTCGTGGTAGCCATATTCGTATAGGCTTCTAGCCATTATTTGACGTTACTAAGGGTAAAGGTGGCGCTCTGCCTCGGAGCTTGACGATGAGAGGCATAGACACCTTGGGGGGCTTCCCTTCAGTTTAAACTTTAAAGGTTCTTCGGCAACCACTGTGCCTCCTGAGGCCGTCTCCGCCTCGTCATAAACATTATTTCCCCTATCGTCCCAAGGGACTAACTTGTATAGATCAGCATCCGTAAAGTAGGCTTCAAGTTCCCAAAATGGGACGATATCAGCAAACTCGATCTTGATAGTCTCGTCGCTGGCTACGTACTTCATGCACTGATGGAGGGTAGAAGGAACGATAGTGTACTCATGGATCCATGGTTATCCCAATAACATGTTGTAATTTATGTCATCGTCAATGACATAGCAAGTCACTTCGATGTGGAGATCATCGATTTGGTACTTCAAGCAAATTTTGCCCAGAGGCTTACTCTTTCCCGTATTGAAGCTGTTGATTGTTATGTTTGATGCAGTCAGCCGATGCATCAAAATCTCTAGTGTTTGGAGCAAACTCCTTGGGATGATCTTGAGAGAGGATCCTGGGTTGATGTGGATGCGATCGACTTTAATGGCACCGACATACGAGGCCTATTATGCCAGTTATTCTTCAGTAGCATATCTTGTTGGATGAAGGTGATACTAGGGATCACTTCGACCATATTGTGACAATATGGGCAGGCCGCAGGATCTTCCTTTGGTGGTCGTACCTGAGTGAGGAAGGACTCGACATTCTACAAGGCTTCGCTGAGCACATCCCGGATCTCTTTGGAGAGACGAAGGATCTCGAAAAGTGACAATCTAGCTGGGGTGTTGGCTAGCTGCGCCAGTATATCAAAGTTGTAGGGTTTGATAGGCCCTACGGCCAAGTCTTTTCTGAAAGGCTTGGCAAAGCGAACCTCCTTTTGCTTTTGCCTATCTGCGGCAGGAGTCTGCGATGGGCCTGCCTCAGATACATCAGGAACAGGTACTATTGTTGGTGGAGGTACTGCCTTCTCTGGAGCCTAGTTCTTCTCTTGCCACTGCATTGAACGAGTGGTCACCAAGGTGTTGTCAGTCAAAGTCGAGGCCATACGTCATGTCCTAACCTTCTTTCCTTTAACAAAAAGGATTGTGGGCACCAACATATCGGGAGTAAGGTCGAGGTTGACCCATATGACCTCGCCTCGTGATGTGGAGAAAGGGATGAGCCCTTGAGCATTGTCAGGCGCTGGTAGAAGATTAACTACTTCCATTATCGCCCTCGAATGGGGATAACCCCGTCCTGTGCCAACTTCCAAACTAGAGAGTAACCATATTGGCCGTGACAGTCTTTTCTTCATAGTCAAGTAATATTACTTTGGCGTCGATGATGCACTGAATCTGTCCTTTCAATACGTAGCAATCTCTTGTCCAATAGGGGACATACGGATGTTAATGGCAGTATTTAGGGTTGTCCACCTTCCTCAATTCGTCGGGGCGCCTTGGTGTTGGAAGAGACAGCTAGCCACTTTTTCGTCAGCATATTGAAGTGTTCCAGCGTATCCTCGTCGTTGAAGGAGTAAGTCTTCCTCGGCTTCTGTACTTCTACGGACTTGGTGTTCATTGGTTACTGAACCATTGGAGATGTTGACAGTTATGGCTTGCTTGCCTTTTTCGTCCTTGGGGTTGTTGCTAGACGAACATCTCCCTTGTCTTCGAAAGAAGGGAAGTTCAGTCACAGGAGCTACGCGTCCTGAGCCTTCCTTTGTGCCACATCCACCTCTGTAATAAAAGGCATCCACTCTGTGGAAGGAGCACTGTGCTGCAATTTTATCACATACAGCATGTTCTTGTGACATGAGTCCATGAGCCTGGGCTCGGGCATACCAGGCAGTAGCCTTAAGGCTACCTGATGGAAGCGCTTAATGTATGCACGGACATGCTCCTTCTCTTTCTGGACGACCTCTATGAGAGTTGACATTGTCATGTCCATCCCTCCTTCATAGAATCGATCTACAAGTAGATTCTTTAGTTCCTCGAACGATAAATACAGTCATCTGGAAGGCTGCAGAACTATTCATAAGCTGCCCCCTACAGAGCTCCTATGAAGACATTGGTAAGGAGGGCGTCGTCCTTCGGCAAGTGCCCTGTCAATCAGGCATAGTTCCTCAAGTATCTTCGGGGAGAATCCTTTCCCTCGTAGGGGGTGAGCGTCTGCGAAGTATACTTGGGAGGATAAACTACGTTGTCCCACTCGACAGGATATGGCTGCTGAATCCCCATCTTTCGGAGTGCTGCTTGCTTCTCTTTGGTATCATAGCGAGCATACAGTTCCTTGATGGCCTGATGGCCTGATGGCCTGATGTTTCTCGGTTAACATTGCCGGGCCTGTAGTCGGTGGAGTAGATACGATGGTCCCGCCTAATGGACGACGGGCAGTTTGCTGGATCCATCATTGGCTGCTGGACAAGGAGCAGGTGTAGAGACAGTGAGTACCAAATTCTGCTTCATCTATAGAATGAGACAAGACAAAGTCTTTATTATAGCATTTAAGGTATCTAGGCTCGTCTCGAGAGCTTTGATGCATTTCAGCTGGTCACGCACTTCGCTATTGTCCGCCTCATCACCCTCGACCATAAATACGAACCTCGTGTGTGGATGGATGGAAAGGACAATAGATCCTTCGCTTTCTGGCTCAGATGTCCAAGCCTCAATGTCCTAAGGATAGACTAGGAGGTTGCGGTCTTCCTCAGACTCATTGTAGTTGCTACCCCAGTCTGGTGGCTACCTACACCTATAGAGGCGGCCGTATCATATGGCTTCTTCTCAGATTAGAATACGACATTGTCATGCATAGTAGAAGGTTGGCTACCACAGCATCTGACGTAGCACCCAACGGATATTTGGAACATATGCCTTGGAACACACAGTGATGGGTACCTTTGCCTTGCTACTCTCGGACCGCTTCTTAGGCTTCGTGGCCGATACATGAGGATTCTTGGATGACTTCTTGAGAATTTTTGAACCCTATGCCGCATTGCACGTGGCAACCCAGAGTTCATCTTTTCTCTTGTTCGTCGACCCCCTGTTGAGTTTCTGACGTGCAGTCGATGTAGATTGAAGTCTTTGAAAGACAGAGTGCCTCCTCGGTGGTCGTACTGGCGCCTGTTGACAATAGCAGTTGATGGCAATCTAGGTACAAGGATACCTTGATTTAGGCATGCCCCGTGCCGCCGATTCTTCTTCTACTTGGGACAGCATCAGGTCTTCCGTTATGGTACCCCTATTGTGCGCATAGGGAAGCAGCACGTGGGTATGATCAGAGAGGGTCTGGCGAGGCAGACTCCTATCATGCCTGTAGGAATGCTGCTTGCATGAGTATCTTTCCACGAGATGTACCCCCTGGTTTGTATCACGTACTGGAGTGCTCAAACGACAGAGGGGTTCAACTAGTCGAGGCATCGGAGCACGGGGACCAGTTTTGTATAACTTTCTAACGGTAGCGCGTGTGACTGTCAATGCAGACGAGCCTTTGGTCGGTCATAGGCGTGGTACGTTTGTTGCACGAGGCACGTACTGCCTTAGATTTCTTCCTACTACCCCAGTGGGGGTTTAGTATTCAGAATCTAATGAAGGCTCGCCTGATGGGAAGGCAATTTTGTCGAAGACGGATCTTCTCATCGGCAATGCTCCTTTGGTGAGGGGTTGAACCGGCGCGCGGTTCCTTCGGCATTGTGCCTTCGTCAGGCCCTCTATAGAGACATCGTCTTACTTGCTATACTTTCCTAGGGTAGGAATCGAGCAAGGAAATATGGCTGTAGCAGCCGAAATCTTCTCCGGTGGCTTCTGTTATGAGCGGGGTTCTGGATCGCAGTTCCTTCCGTCATGCTTCTTGTCGCAGTCATATTGGGCCTCCAGACACATCGAGTATTCTTCGATTTTATGAACCGCTTCGAAGGATTCGACTTCTCATCAGAAATGAGATCTTCAGAAGCTTGCTGGTCGAAGCGTACAACCAGCATATTATGGAAGTTCCCAGCAAGTCATCATCAGATTACATCACTGCCTTCTCGTTAGAGGAGAAGGTAGTCCCAGCAGAGTCACCATTTCATTCGACATCACAATAGGTTGAACGAACTTTTTGTTTATTGAACGTAAAAAGACCGGTGTACATAGGAGGAAGTCCTTAAACAAGATATTCTAAGTACAAGGGGAAGACCTGTGTACATAAAAAAGAAGTACAAGGGGAAGACCTGTGTACAGAGAAGGAAGTCCTAAACATTATATTCTAAGTACAAGGGAAATAGTTTTTGGGAAAGTGTGACTGTGGAGATGGAGCACTGCAGCGACTCCTTTACTACGTCAACGATCTGACACATGGTTAAACTTGCTCTGACTTTCTGATGCCTTTGATGGAACACTAGGGTTGCCGATCAAGAGGATGCCTGGAGCTGAAGATTTGATATTCAGTGGTCTCTCCTTTGTTGAAGGAAAACTCTTTCTTTTTTAGGGGAAGAGAGCACATATGCGATATGTATTAGGGTTTTAAGATATGAAGGAATATGTCGTCATTGTACGGTGCGGTCTTCTGCGATGCTGACACGTGGAAGATATTGAGATTCTCCTCAATCGAGATCTTTGGTGTTATCAAATAACCGAAGGAGGAGGCACGTAACGTGTGCCGATTTACTTATTCGGATGCAGCCGAGTAAATCTTGGATTTCATCTCAGATTTAGATTCTGATTGATCCTCGTCTATGATTTAAATCAATTTGATAAGATATAAATCATGATTAATCCCAATCTTATCTTCAGGAGAGTCGGTTTAAGCAAACCGACTAGGTGGAACCATGCTTCCTGCGCCTCTGGCGAGGTCTAAGTACTGCTGCGCTTCTGGGGCAACGAGTAGACCATTCTTCTGGAGACAACGGAGCCTCTGTGCTTTCAGGCGACGAGTGGACTATGCTTCGAAGACGACGGAGCCTCTATACGTACAAGCGACTAGAAGGCTATGTTTTGAGCGACGAAGTCACTGTGCTTTAGGGCAAAGCGTAGGCTTGTGCTTCAGGTTGACGATGTTACTATGCTTTTGGAGCGGCAAAAGGACATGTGTTGGATACAAATGGTATCTCCCAAGTCTCTGACGAAAGGTAGTTGAGCTTATGGGTGTAACCACCACTTTTCTAAAATAAGAATAATTTTAAACTTTTGTAAAATTTTAGTTTTAAATATTAATAATAACGATTTATGGTGAATTTTAATTAATTTAATACTAATTAATTTGGTGTGTTATGATTTGGGCATTTTTAATAGTGTAACCTTAGACCTACTTAGCCTAGAGACTAACCATGACCACGAGGACCTATCCTATGTGACTAGATATGCTAATTACCACTTTTTAGGATAAGAGTATTTTGGTTATTTTGTGACTTTTGAATTATTTAGGATTTTATTTAATTGGTGAATTTTAGATTATTTTAATATTATTTAAATTGATGTATTATGATTTTGGTTATTTTTTATATTTTAATATTTTGGGAATTTATATATTCTAATATTGATTTTATGGGATTTGTTTAGTCGGGTTTGAGTTTCGTCTCGTTCCGACTTGTGTTATTGACCCGGGTAGCTTAGACTCTAGACGGGACCCTATGATTAGTTAGTCATGGCCCACAAATTCCACTAATTAAGTTAGTAAGTTTAGACTAATCCCACTTGTTAGATTGGTTAAGTTAGAGGCTTAAACTTTACCCTTTTGATCCCAAACTTGAACCTAACTTAAAATTAACCAAGAGGGATTAGTAGGGGCCTTATTGGGCTTTCCCCCAAGGTCCAAATAGAGTTTAATGGCAGCCACCTATAGGTAGGGTTGGCCTCCTTTCTTTCATTCACACTTGCCTCCTTTTATTCACAAAGTGTTCTTTCCCAAATTAGAGAGCTTTCTTCTTTGATTTGATCTCCAAATCCTTACATCCCTCCATCAAAGCTTCCATCCAACCTTCTCATACTACCAAGGGAGGGTGCTAGCAAAGATTTGGATCAAAGTGCAAGAAGGAGTGTCCTTTTTGGAAGATCTTCGTGTCAGAGCCATGTCCTTGAGAGTATCATTGGGATTCCACTCCCGATAGGTAAAACCAACCCTCTAAATTTATTTCCTATGCATATTAGTTAGTTTTGAATACATATGATCCACCTTCATGCATGTAACCCTTTAGATTCAAGTTTGAGGCCATTTGGAGCTCTTTTGAGGATTTTAGATATGTGTTTTGTGTCCTATTTGATAGATCCCAAATTAGGACACCCCATGTGTTTGGTTTATTGCCTAATAGGATTAATTGTGTTTCAAATTAAGTTTTGGAATGGTTAGAGAGTGGATTGATCTTAGTCATGATGGTTAGAATGTGTTTAATTTGGATACCTATGTGGGTATCCAAGTATCTTGGCCTACATGTGTTTCTTTTGTCCAAAATAACCCAAATTCGTCATAATATTCATCCACAGTTTTTAGTAACCATAGCAACTTAGAAATTCCATAACTTTTAGCTCAGAACTCTGATTAATCTTCCTTTTTTTTGAAAGAATAGTATCAAAGTTAGCTTTCCAAATATATATTTTAATAATCCAAAATCTTTCTAGAACTTTCTGTAAAACTATTTGAGTGTCAGTTGTCCGAAAGACAAACGCGTTTCGGTGTTTTAGCAATTTCGGGAGCTTCCGGACACGAAAATGCGATCCGTTTGAAGTTTCGGAAAGCTAACACGAAGGGCTACGATATACTTTAATCCTAGAATTTAGTAAATAGGTCTAATATGTGTTGTATTGATTTTAAGCAGAAAACTGACTATACGACATGGACATTTTATGTATCCTTTGAGCCTATATAGTATGGATATCATGTGAATATAGGTATCATACGTTGTCAAGAATATGTATAATATACTACATATATATATATATATATTATATATATATATATATATATAATTGTTAGGTAATATATGTTAGTATAGTGTGTGTGTTTGAACGAGATAAGGATGTGTGTGGTTAGTAGAGAGAAGTAAGATTGATAGAGGATATGTGCTAGTGTGTATTTGATGTTGTATAGATGGTAGTGTATTGTGTGTGTTGTGAAGGTGAGAGAGTTGGGAGGATCATGCAATCCTATTTGATTTCAGGCTGTGTGGTTTGTAGAGTGATTTGTGTTTTGGTTGGGTGGTAGTGTGTTTGTATATAGATGTGTATGGGTGTGTTAGAAGAGAGGAGGGGATTTGATATATGTGTTTGTGTGTGTGTTAGTGTTGGAGTAGAGAGGGATCTAGATGTTGTATGTATGGATATGTTAGTATGTTAGTGGTTATGTTAGAATCTATGTAAAGGTTAGAGGTATCTTAGAAGTTAGATAGTGATATCTTGTATAAGTTAGATAGTTAGTTGTGTTAGTCTATGTTATTGTTAGTTAGAGATGACATATGTTAGTTGGTTAGAGTTTGAGATGGATATATATACATATATGTTATGGTTAGATATTAGTTAGTGGATGTTAGTTGTGTTTGGTTTCTAAGTTAGAATGGATGGTTAGAAGTTATATGTTAGAGTTGGTTAGTATCATATATTAGAGATATAAGTTAGGATATAGAGTGATATCTTGAGATACCATAGTATTATCTTAGGATATTTTGGGTATTTGCCTATTACCTTAAGGTAATGTATTTACCTACAAGGTAAAGGGGACATACCTACAAGGTCCAAGGGGTTTACTTTATACTAAGGTATTAGATACTAAGGAATTGTCTATCTAATATTTTAGGGTGGATGGTTAGAGGCTAAGGTATTAGTATTAGAGGTTAAGGTATTAGTTTCCAACCAAGGTAATGGTTTACCTACAAGGTAAGGTATTGGATTTACCTTCAAGGTAAATGATTAGTTTACCTTATGACCAGGGTATGGTATCAAGATACCAAGGTAAGATATCAAAATATCAAGGTAAGGTAATAGGGTACCAAGGTAAGGTGTTGGAATACCTTAGCAAGGTATTGGAGTTGCATAGGGTAAGGGCAAGGTATTGGTTAGAGGCTAAGATAATTAACCTGAGTTAAGGTATTGGACCCAAACAAAGGTATTGGTATTGGGATACCAATATGACCAAGATATAGGGTATCTTAGTAGGTAAATATTAGGAATAGTATGCTTAGGCTAGTTTTGACCTCAGTTAACCAAGTTTGACAGCTTTGACCAAAAGTCAACTATCAGTCAACACTTAGCCTAGAAATGTCTAGAACTTGACCAGAGTTGACCAGTTGACCAAAAGTCAATTGTTAGTCAACATTAGCCTAGTTTGACCGGAGTTGATCAGTTGACCAAAAGTCAACTGTAAGGCAACCTTTAACCCAGTTTGACTTAGT
Organism: Iris pallida; assembly: GCA_029216955.1. Taxonomy (NCBI): domain Eukaryota; kingdom Viridiplantae; phylum Streptophyta; class Magnoliopsida; order Asparagales; family Iridaceae; genus Iris; species Iris pallida. Next base: position 3,084,966 of record JANAVB010021798.1, read on the forward strand.
CTGACTTGGTTTGACTTCCTGTGACCTAGAGTGACTCAGTTTGACCTAGTTTGACTTGATGTGACCTAGTTTGACTTAGTTGGACTGAGATTGACCTAGATTGCATATTATACATTAGAAATTCATGCTTAATACTGTTAAACCCTAATTAACTTACAATATCTTATTTTTAGGTCTGTGAGATCACTCTGAGCATCGACCCTACTTGACAGCTCAGGACAACAGGCGAGTACATTCTCTGATAGTAGTTTCCTGTCTTGATATCTTTTGTATCCGATTCAGTTATAGTGTTTTACTTGATTATTGTCACGATGGTGCACGGACTAGTATACGTCGGATCCTGGCATATGATGTTATTCCTGGACTTTCTTGTTATATTGGTATATTATTCGATCTTGTTTCTTGTACTTGTATAGACACTTATTCCTGAGGGGGATTAGCTACCCTCTTTGAGAATCATGTGTCATGACGTTCTATGTCCGGATCCATATAATATTCGTGGATAGAGAGTTATTACAGGCTATATGATCAATACCCCTATATCAATATTTTTTGTGCTTAGTGTCACCCTCACTACACGTAGGGTGTAGCAAGATCTTATATTTCTTGTGCTCGCTTTCCATGTTGGCCGGCTTGGCCCTTCTTGAGATTTTTCTGTGATAGCCGGGCCAAATAGGAACAGCTTGATCTTGACCCAAGCCGATCGCATAATGCTATAATATCTCAAGGCACATTTTATGTTTATATTATACATTAGATATTCCTGTACTATTCTACTTTCCTGTACGTTACACCCTGACATGATTTCTAGTTTATATATCATGTTTTACTTAAATTCTTGATATATCATCTTGTATTCCATTATGTTTGTCTCTTACAGCATTTGTCAATACTATAAAACTGTTGTTGGAGGTGTACTTGCTCATTTTTTTGATAAGATAACCGTTGCTGTTTACAAAGGACATGTTGGCTGATTGCTCTACCTTTTACGGTATGACCAGGATAAAGATTTTGATGAGATATTACCCTTGGTGCCAGTAGAGGATTTACCTCCTGCTTAGACTGTTAGACAGGTTTGACTGGACTACGTTCCAGCTAGTATTGAGACTTATATTATATTTTATATTTTGGATTCTTGTGTTATATCATTAACTCTAAACTGTATTGTGACTTCGCACCTTTTTCAGTTCATATATTTCCATCATATCTTTATGATCTTCGTACCTATCTTCCTTAGATGTCTTGTGATTGACTTGAGATTATATACCTCCGTGCGGAGATGACAGGTACATATATATTGTGTCTAGATGCTATACTTTCTAGTAGACCTATACAGAATTCTGCCGCCGATTTTGTGACGTAGGCTGGACGTACCCACGTGCTCGTGCCCCTAATCAGGGTACGGGTTGTGACACTGGGTCAGAGCAGAGTGCTGCACTATTGGAGTTGAGGTGGTATAAAAACATCACAAATCTGTGCCCGAGGTTGGCGCAGGAATGTAGCTGCGCCTCTGACTGAACGTATTGGCTTTGAAGTCTTTTTTTTAAAAAAAGAACTAAATGACCGCTCCATAATGAACGACTCCCTCTCAATTGCCACCGTTAGTTAGGGAATTTCAAGGGGTCCTAGGATAGTCTAGGACTTAGTCCAATGAACTTTATTTAATGATGTTCATCGTGTTGAGTCCTAGGTGCATCCCATTAATGTGGGAACTTTGACCGTCGTCCATGTGGAATTTGTTTTGGACCATTCCCTTCCTATATAAATAGGAAGTTTCTTCTGAAGAGCAATGTCTTCTTCTTCTTGTCCTTCAACACCATGCTGGATCCAGACTTAGCTTCGAACGACGGCTTGGCCTTGCCTAAGTCAAATTTTGGTTAGGATTACTTCGTCCAAAGGGGCTATGCCTTCATAGAAGAACTATTGATGAGCCTTGAAACGTGCTGGAACGCTTCTCATGAGGTGTTCGAACCCGGGCCACGCCTTGGAGGTCTTCGAGGTCCTGACGACCTAGCTTGTGGGTGGATAGCCAACCCGAAGAGCCTTAGGTTGTGCTCTGCCCTGCTCATTCTGGGCTTTGTGACCTTCTGCACCTTCTAGAAACCCGGGCTAATTGCTGCTTCAGGAAGTAGCTCGCTTTAGTCGAATAGCTGATGCGCTTTTGGGGGATTGCACCCACAAGAAAGTCAGAATACGCTTCAATGGAGATCAATCTTCCAGTATTCATACCGAGAAGAAGGGGGACTGTATTTTGTCGAAGACTAAACCCCTTTATATACAGTCTTGATGAGTCTGTACGAAACCTTTGTAGACATGATAATAAAAGAACTTTTTTCCATATCTTCTGTTTGACTTTTTAACACTCTGTCTGTACGGTTTGTATTATTTGCGCTGTGGTGGAGGAATATTGTCTGCTGAGATTTTTTATGCTTCTACAAGACCCCCTTCAAAGTGTCCCGAACTTGGGTCAAGCTCGGGGTACTTTGAAGAGAAGCATGAACACGTGTCTCTTTGTTGGCGAAATGTTCCACACCTTTGTTGCCAGACTGACGTCGTGCTTAAGCTTCAGCATTAAATGCCTCTGTGTATGTAACTATGAAGAGTCTGTAATAGGTCTTTGTAGCCACATGCTTCTGTATAAGGACTTATCCTGTCTCAAACTCCTGTTGTAGATAGACAGAAGCAAAAGGAGGTTCGCTTTGACAAACAACTTAGGAAAGACTCGGTAGTAGGGCCTATCAAACCCTACAACTTTGATATACAGGCATAGCTAGCCAATATTTCCGGCTAGATTGTCACTCTTCGAGATCCTCCGTCTCTCCAATGAGACCCGAGATGTGCTCAGTGAATCCTTACAGAACACCGAGTCCTTTCTCACTTAGGTGCGACCACCCAAGGAAGATACTACGGCCTGCCCACATTATCAAAGTGTGGTCGAAGTGATCCCCAGTATCACTTTCATCCAGCAAGACATGCTACTGAAGAATAACTGGCATAATAGGCCTCTGTACTATATAGGGTATGTCGGTACCATTAAAGTCGATAACATCCACATTGACCCAGGCTCCTCTCTCAGCATCATCCCAAGGAGTTTGCTCCAAAATCTAGGGACTCCGATATATCGGCTGACTGCATCGAACACTACAATCAGTAGCTTCAACGTACGGAAGAGCTAGCCCCGGGGCAAAATTCGCTTGAAGTGCCAAATAGCGACCTCCATAATGAAGTGACTTGCTATGTCATCGATGCTGACATAAACTAAAACAAGTTGTTGGGGCGACCATGGATTTATGATTACATGATCGTTCCTTCCACTCTCCATCAATGCATGAAGTACGTGGCCAGTGACGGGACTATCAAGACCGAATTTACTGACATCGACCCGTTTCGGGGACTTGAAGCCTACTGTATGGATGCTGATCTGTACAAGTCATGTAACCTCCGTTAATTAATTTTCTTGGATTTTCAAAAATTTTGTTTTTTTATATATTCTCTGAAATTTTTGGAACTTTGAAAATCATGAATACGATATAGTTTCGACCGTAATAGATATCGGTCCTTGTTGGTTTTTGGCTTTATAAAAACTATTTTTTTATGTGAGATATTACGCTAATTTAATTTTTGTCTCCTTCAAGAGAATGTATAAAATATAAGTCTTTATTTTTATGGGTAAATATTAGAAAAAATTAGGTTTCTAAATAAAATATATTTTATTACTGATTATTTAGTTTAACAATTTTTGATAAATCAGATGGGTATTGTTTCTTCTGTGTCGGGTTAGGACCAATGTCGGTCCTAACGTTAGCCTACCAAGCATAGGCTTGGATTCTGGGCTACGACTTTGATGGGTGATAGCTAAATTGCTATTAGATATCAATTACAAATAAAATATTAATTAATTAATTAAAGCTAGTACTTACTTTAATAACTATTTTTAATTAATAAATAACATGGTTAGCAGTTAGTGTTAGTATTTAGTGATTTTTATTATTTTCTTCTATTTTTCTATTATATGTACAATTTTTATTTAGGGTTCCTTCTACACAATATATATGCTCACATCCCCAAAATATTACATCTTGCACAAATCCAAAAACCTAATTTCTACTCACACCAGCTGCCACCCCCTGTGGTCGACTTCCTGACCACACCCAATGCAATAACTCAACCATCACCGCCGAGCCACTCATTCCAGATCCATCGCCACTACCACCACCCCAACTTCCGGCCACGTCTTCCACATCACAGCATCCCCGACCATATCCCCATGACCAAACTCAACATCACCATCCCCATTTGGCCCAGCTTCGGCAACACCACAGCCCCAATCCAGAACACCACCACCGCTGCCATTGCATAAACCCCCATCACTTCCACCTCCGTCGCCATCACCACTCTTGCCCCAACCTTCCATGTCGCCGCCAACACCACCGGACACCCATGGCCAAGCCCTGCCACCACCATACAAACACAGAGAAGGAGAGTGAGTGAGAATCCCTCACCTTCGTGCCGTCTTGATTTCATATACCGACGTCGGAGTTCTCCGGCACCGCGCCCGTCGCTCGAGCCTCCGAACCGTGCCACCTCAGTACCTTTCATCGCCGGTAGACCCGCCGACAGTCGTCTGATCTGCCACATCCATTTTCCCATGCCTTGGTGAGCGTCCCGATCCCTCTTCCCTTACTCTTCCTCCACTCTCCTCTCTTTCTCCATGGAAATTTTCCTTTCCTCTTAAATTTTTTTAGAAATACTGAATGGGAACTTTGACCCCTGTTGCCCATATAAATAATGTTTGGTTTTTTATTTTTATTTAATATTAAAAGGGATTAGAGAGTAGACCCTCTATTTCCTTTATTTTTTGGTAGCTGCTGCTATCCCGTTACTCAAAGTAGGTTTATTTGGAATGGTTTCAAATAAGTAACATGTGAGACCCTTCTCTTCTAATTTATTTAGTTTGATTGAGAGTGAAGTTGTGGCAGCAGCCTTATAGTCATTAATGAGTTATTAATTTTATTATTATTAATGATTAGTTGTTAAGTAGTAATTTGGAGTTTTGAGTGGTTAAGCTTAATGTGCTTTTTAAGGTTAATTGGGCTGCCTCCTCTTGGGCTTGGGCCCACTGATTTTAATAAATTATGTAGGTTCATATAAATACAAGATTTGGACTGATTTTCATAATTAGGTTACATATAGATAATAAGTGTAATTTAATTAGTATTGCAATTACTATTTTTAGTTAATAATATTTATTTAATGTCTTGTTAATCAATAATTTAGCTAGTAATATCTTTGGACATTTTTAGTATTTTAGATAGTAAAATTTTATAAATAAATGATTAATTAGTAAATCATTTTATAAGGGTTTTGACTCTATGTGAGTATTTAGATATATTTTTCATAAGATGTTTTGACCATATGTATATTACATTATATTTCAAGGCAGATTTTGACCTAAAATACTATTCCTATAATTTCCAAAATATTTATTGGACTACTAGTTTTCGATTTTCAACTATTATCTGAATATGGCTTACTTGTGATATGTATAGTTATTGACATTATAAAATTTTTTCCAGAATTTCTTATATATATATTTAGTTATATATTTTATTCATAATCGCGACTATTAAAGTCGTTTCATATTTCTTTATTTGATTATCGTACCGAACCCTGATTTTGGACCCCCAATATTGTTTGCCATGAAATATAAAAGAACAGAACAATTATCAGAGGACCGGACTTTTACTTCACGTTACAAACTCGCTTGTACAAAGAAAGCCTAGGGACGAAAGCCTAGGTACAGCAGTCTAAGTACAATTATTTATTTTAGATTCTGGGGGGTGACGATAGAGGCTCGGGAAGGCGACGGCAGCCCTGCCTTACTCCTTGGACGATCGGTATGCAGCCTTGGCTCCTGTGAAGAGATGGTTGGCGTTGATGAAGAAATGCACTTCTTGCTCTCCCTCTATTACTCTTCTGGCTTCTCTCTCTCTCTTGTGTATTTTCTCTCTGATTATTGGGGGAGTCTCTCTATATCTCTCGCAAGGGAATGACACCCTGCTTATTTATAGGAGTGGGGGCATCATTAGGGTTTGGATGATTACCCATTCTCAAAGTGGCGGCGGCCTGATGTTTAATCAATCTGGACCATTAGTTTTAAGCGTGAAGGATCTGGGCCATAAATGGAGATAGTATTGAATCCTGTGAATGATTAATGCTGATTGCTTTAAATCTTCATGATTGGTTGTGTCAAGCTTGGATCTCGCACCACGTGTCCCATTGGCTTGATCACGAGTGATATGCCCTGATCTCATTAATTATGAGGATAACGTTAAATATGGTTATTGGGATCTGGTAAATCTCTGATTGATTTAAAACCACGCGTCCCATAATCACCCTGCTACCAGCTGTCAAGTCATGGAGGCAATTGAATCTCTGCCACGTGTCTTAATGCTGGACCCTGCCAGAGCCGCATGATATCCATGAACCGCATGAGATAGCGTCTCAGTGAGCCGCATAGGTATAGTGCTTGCGAGCCGCATGGGATGGCTTCTTGGTGAGCCGCATAGGTATAGTACTTGCGAGCCGCATGGGATGGCTTCTTGGTGAGCCGTAGGAAGATGATTCCTGCCAGCCGCATGAAGCTGTTCTTCAATTGAGCCGCATGGGAATAGCCACGTGGCAATCTTGGATCGTGTCAGAGATTTTTCTCATGTTCCCGAAGAGTCTGTCATTACGACAGGACCATCATGGCACTTTATGTCAAAGCGCCAGTCAGCTGTCAAATCAGGGCAGAGCATTAAGCATTAAATAAGGCCATTACTTGACGGCCAGCTGTGTGAAGGGATCCCACGGGGACACGTGGTGTTGATCGAGCCGCATATCTCTGTTGGTCGTTTGTGAGCCGCATATACTCCCGAGCCGCATGAGGCTGGGGGACTCTTTGAGCCGCATGGGACTGTCCCTATGTAAGCCGCATGGAATTCTTCTGCTCCGAGCCGCATGAGATTAAGAGTCTCTCCGAACCGCATGCGACTGCCCCAGTATGAGCCGCATGGAGTTCTCCTGTTCCGAGCCGCATAGAGCATCATTCTGATATTTTCCATGCTTCTACAGGACCCCCTTCAAAGTTTTCAATTTGTAAAATTGAAATACTTTGAATAAGAAGCATGGCTTTTGCTAACCGCATAGATGGTTCAGCCGCATGGATTTATCTGGCCGCATGAACTGTTAGGCCGCATAGATTGTTTGCCACGTGTCTACCACGTGTGCAAATCTTCTGCATTAAATGCCCTTGATTCAGTTTTTTGAATTAACGCCGCCTTTTGGGGGAGGATCCCAAGAGTTAGTTTCTCTTTGACCGAAGCATTTTGCCTTTTATTCTTTTAGGCGGCATGCGAATCGAGGCGTTTGTTGATTTTCGAGCCTCCTTCGCCTATAAATAGGAGTAATTTTATTCTTTGAGGGTTTCTTTACCTTCTCTCTTTGCTCGAACTCCTTGTTGCTGACCTCCTCTTCGTCTTCTCCCATCAACGATCGGCAATGGCTCCCAAGAAGACTACCGCTGCTACGGGCAAGAAGGCCGCGTCGTCTTCTACGGCAGCGAAGGGCAAGAAGGCCGCGTCTTCAGTCGACTACGACGGCGAAACGTGGCGGCTCCTCCGCCGGCTGACGTGCCTGTTTTTCACCCCGATGTTCACCCGCCTATTGCTGGTAGGACCATCAACATGAACTGTCCTGGCTACGCCACATATCTTATGCGCGAGCCTATATTTCCAAGTATGCTGCGTGTCCGACTCATGTTCGAGCCGCATGGGATATGACCCAGGCATGAGCCGCATGAAAGTTATTGTTTGCAGCCGCATAACTACTTCATCATCAGGGCCGCATAAGCTCACCTGGACTTGGACCGCATGAGCTCTTTCAAACTGAGCCGCATAAGCCTATTTCGAACTGGACCGCATAAGCCTATTTCGAGCCAAACCATATAAGCTTATTCGAACTGAATCCGCATGAGCTCTTTCAAACTGAGCCGCATAAGCCTATTTCGAACTAAACCGCATAAGCTCATTCGAACTGAAACGCATGAGCTCTTTCAAACTGAGCCGCATGAGGCTATGCTGAGCTAAGCCGCAATAAGCATCAAGTAGTTTGTGTTTCGGCTATCTTTTTGACTTATTTCCTTTGTCTTTCTTCAGTGAATCTGCCAGTAAATCCTGCGGAGGGAACTTATAGTGGGCTCAAATCAGTTCGCCTTGGGCGTGCGTCTTGATGACTTAATTAAGCATGTGCTGAATCAATTTCCTGCTAATGAGCCTTCGGAGAGGTTGAACGCCATCGAGAATCAGACCCTCCATTATCTCCGCGCCATGATGACTACTGGAAAGTTGGATGGATTATACCTGAAGCCTTCATTCCTCTTTGGAGATGCTTTAATCATAAAGAATCCTCGAGTATTAGAGATTTCTGAGAACTGGGATTTTTCTTTGGATGGGATAGCGATCCATATTCCTCTCATGGAACGTCATTATCCTCTGTCGTGGTTCAATATGGTACTGTTGGACAGGAAGATGGTGTGTAACTTAACTCCTACCCAATTAGGGATGTTGATGGACAACATTCATTATAACCCGAACATACGGTCAGCGTACGCGGGTAAGGATTCCGTCCTCCGGTACATGATGGGTCTAGCCCCAGGCTCTTTCATGAATGTATACGGTCCCAACTTCACACTCACTCAAGCTGATACATTCCTGAATCGGCTCGCTCGCAAGAAATCTTATCCCGTTGGCAGACTGGCATTGCTGAACTGGATAAACCCCAGCTTCTACGTGGGCCCAGCTTGATCGCTTGGGTTCTGCAGACCTACGGAACATTCCTACGGGAGGTGGGACTTTATCATGCCATTCGGGGCACTTGTCACGGGCTTCCTATCAATAAACCATTGTTCGTGGCGCTCTTGGAGATGTATAACCTGGCGAACGGGACGTTCTTTGCCACCCGGAGGGGAGTTGGGGCTTGCTCTCCATGAGATGTATACTGTCTCCAAACTTCCGTGGGGGAACGAGCCTTTCGAGGTGTATACCCCGTCGAATGAGGAGTTCGAGGACTTGAACCGACGGCTCCCAGGTTTTGTTGCGGTGTATCAGGAGTTGCTGTGCCATCATAGTACTTGTCACCAGATGGCTATAAAAAAGGTGGATAGCTCAGAAGGGACCGCTCCCCACACCACATCCTGGGTCAATTATCTTTTTAAAGTTGACCCTTCTGGCGAAAGTTACTCCTCGAACCCCTCGAACCCAGGGAGAGATAAAGGACCTGATGTCGAGCGTCAAGAAGTCGCGGTCCAAGAGTGACATATTCGGGAGTCAAACTGACTCTCTTAGCTATTTTTACTACGGCACCACGCAGATGTCAGAGAAGGCGCTCCTGGCTGGATTTTTAATATATGGCTACGGAACTGCGTAGTCTCGGGAGGGACAGGTTCTATTGAGAGGATCAGTCGCCACTTCATTCTTCCTGCCGTTAAGCTGGTATTTGGAGTTAGACTGGCTCTTCTTCCGGCTATGGTGTGTAGCATACACCATGGTCTCCGAACATTCTCGTTACCGGGACATTCACGGTGCATGGCCTCCCGGGCGCATAGGGGTTTCGGCGCATGGGGGTCGTCGTCCCCAAACAACAAGTTCTGCCATGGAAGTTCCAAAAACTTTGCCATGGCCATAACTTCCTCACCCAAACTCGAAATCAAGCGAAATAAAGGCCAAAACTACACGAAATCAAATTCTCTACAACATGGAACTACTAGTTTTTGGAAATACCAAGTTTTTAAGAGACCAAACCAAGAAAAACAAGAAGAAGCCTAAAACTTAGATCCACAAAAATATAACCATCAAAACTGAAAACTTGAATTTTTAAAGATACTTAGAATCATGAAAGGAAGATAATAAAACAACAAAAATAACATTGTTCAAGATTTGGCAAGATGTACTTGCCTTAGTTTGGAGAAGAAAATGAAGAGGAAGAAGATGAAAGGAATAAAATGATGGAGAAGAGAGAGAGAGAGAGAGAGATAAAGGAGTTGGGTTTTATACAAAACCCTTCTCATCTCAAACCAAACTAAACCAAGTTAAGATTAAACCAAGTCAAGGCTAAGAAAGACAAGTTAAAATACAGGTTACCAAACAAATGTCAGAAATCCATATACGTACACTGAAAATACGTATAACAAAGAATATGAGTGACTATACATGCCGTCGGTATACACTGGTATACTGGCGGTATGTCGATCAAGGAGAAAATCTATGAGTTGGAAAATTTTAAAGCACTCTGAAAACTAAGAAAGCATGAAATACAGTACAAAAATATGGATCGGTATATAAATATTAATATTGTGAGACGATTCTCATAGGTCTTACTGAGGCCTCCTCATCCGTCTCCCAAGGACTCGATCAGCCAACCCTTCATTGGCCTCCTCCGCAACTGTTTGTATGATCTCTTCGACAAACCTTTCGATGGTCGACCCCTCGATGGCTTATCCGGGCAATACTTCAACCACTTCCTCAGACAGACCCTCTACCAGACTGTCCTCCTCCTTGTCCCGCACAACAGAGTCATCTTCCAAATGAGGAAGAGATGCAAAGACAGGACTCGAGGTAAAGGCTTTAGCTTCAGCATTTACCTTCCCTCTGGTTGGCTCCATATAAGTTGTAGGTAACCTCATATGGTCCTGCAGAGATGAAGCCAACGGCTCAAAGGGGCCCAAAGTCTTGTACTCGAAAGGAGCGGGAGGAGAGGACATCCTCCGAGTCAGAACAAACAACAGCCGCAATCCTTCCCTCGGTCCTAATGGCTCAAGGAACATTGGGCAGCAGGCTCTTCAGAAAGTTTCCTAGGCCCTTATGACCATAGGGCCCCGCCTACATGAATCAAACAATTATAAGGCATAAAAAGAAGATAAAAAACATTGCAAGGGCAAAACACCCAAACTTACCCTTGAAGAAGATTGAACAAAAAAGGTATTTACCTCCACAGAAGGCTGTCAGGATGATGCATCCCGCAAAGGCGCGAAAGTACTTTGGCCCTCTTAATAGGAGGAGAGCTCGCCCCAGAAGAAATCGAACATTTTTGTGGGTCACTCAAGAGAATCGCCTTCCCTCTTCCCTTTCCGCGATGAGCTGAACCATCAGTAGTTCTGCTCTCCTAAGAAGCAAGCCTCTGAGGACTGCTGCAAAGACGATCGAGTTGCCTCAAACATCGTCCCTCAAGTAAGCTCCTTTGGCGGTCGTACTCCGATGAGAAGTTATTCGCAATGTAGTAAAACTTCGTGGCAGAATATAACAGATGCGTCTCTTCATGCATCGAAGGAATGGTAAATCCTGTACCGGTACGACCATCACTGAAATAACGCCATGCCATGGCGCCATCCAGGAGGCTCCCCCCCGTAACCAAGACAGGAGCTTGGATTACCTATCATGACCTGGCTATAGCCAAATTGACGCACAAAGCGGCTAGGTAGGTAAGGCTCTATGTACACCCGATTCTGGTTTCGATACACCAAATGGGAGGGGCGGATGGACTACAGCCAACGAAATGCCCTGAGGATTATATTCGCGTCCTCTAACACGTTCATCTGTAAGGTAAATGTTATAGGAAGGTGAAACCACACGGATGGCATATTCTCTTAATCTAACCAATATCCATCTAAAAGCGGGAACGTCCTGATCAATCCTGTCCACAGCTTCATAATTATGCAGGGTCGCATCCCATGCTTATACCCCAAGAGGGTATTGGGAGCTATCAAACCAGGGCAGTGCAAGGCTAACCAACCCATTAGGTAGTGGTAGGGGAGTTCGACCGCGGAAAATCTCCATCCCTCCCTCCATGCTCGATTATTCTCTGGGAAAACTCCCGTAGGCCACGCAAGATGTCACATAGCATGGTCGACAGCAAAGCCAAAGAATGTCTGAAGGCGAGCTTTACAGCGGGCAAGATCAAATATTGACTAATCCGATCAACATGCCCCGAACCTCCTGAAACCGTCCTTTCACAGCCATATCATCAAAAAGGCGGCTAAGGCCGCTTTATGTCTTAGGGCAGTCAAATTTTGACAGAAAAATTTATAGACTTTGGAGGTGGGTTCCCCTCGGCATCTACTGACGAAGCCGATACTCCAGCATCGGCCATCATATCATCTACTTCGTCAGCAGTGTACTCCCGACGCGTGGTAAAATAAGCCTGCCCCGGCATTGATGGAAGCCTCGTAAAATATTATCGATCCAGGCCTTGATATATGGCTAATCTTCTGCCCCTCCCCGGCACTTACACACCTAGTAATGGCGAAACAACTCCTTATATATAGTCATCATCTCAGGGTATGTATTCTCCAACCTAAGAAACTCCTCACTGCAAGGAGTATACTCCTCATAAGTGTGACCCCCCTACGACAGCTTTGAGATAGCGCGCATCTTATGAAGAGCCAGGCTTATCTCTCCGCATGGAGTACAGAATGTCCCTATATGATGATTAAACAACTCCAGCAAAGCAAGAAAGAGAGGCCGGTTGGCTTCAATCCCTTGTGTAGTGGCCTTGTGCAGCGATGGAGGCATGTACCTCTCAGGTCCAGTTGGTACCTCCCCACTGCCAAGAAAGACAACTCCCTCTACTCCTGGTCGGGATAAATCCAGTCGGCGACATAGAAGGTACCTTTTGGATAAGTATGGCCAGTATCCAACATCCCGTTAGCAAATAGGGAGCCACGGCAGGGATATACTTTAGTGGCAGACACATCAGGAAGATGACCAGGGAGCAATACCCGCAGCATGGCGGGGGACCATCAGGCACACCCTTAAAGAAATCTCTTCGATTGGAGCACCCTTCCTCTATAACAAGACCATTCATCAAAACATCACGTCTCGGGGTCAAATCCCACTTCATGACGCGTGCCTCCGATAAACAGGAGACGACGAAAAGTAGAGATGACGGCCGACAAACGCACGAACAAAGGAACGCCATAGTTCTCGATATACCAGCCCTCGGTTATTCCTAAGAGCTCGACATTTTGTAGCAACAACTCATAATGAAGAGAAAATGAGGCTTCAATATCTTAACAGTATCCAATGGGCCAGACAATCAGCCTCGATCCATTATGACGAAAGTAAGTGAGCCGTTGTTCCTGGATCATAGCCAGGTGACTCCGTGGCTGAACATATGCAACCAACTGTGTAGTAGAAGCGACGAGTGCTACCTCAGCATCGTAACTTTTGATGCAGCCTATGAAGGCGAGGAGAATATCCTCAAAGAGAGTCGGGGGCACATAAACTACACGTAAATAAAGGGTGTCAGAAAAACAAAGACGGAAATACAACACCATAAAAAGGCTGAGGTGGCCAATTGCGGAGCACCCAAATAGACACTATCGAAGTGCACCATGTATCGACTAACATGCAAACCGTACAGATACTCCGTATGTGACACTGTGCGTAGATATTAAAAGCATCTATAAGCCTTACCACGAACGAAGTAATGGCTATATAAGTCAAGATAACGAAACAACGACATTCCTTCAAGACAACGCTACTGAGAGTCGATGCTCATGTACGAATGGCAAGCCAAGAATCCAAAAAAGAATCAAACACTTACCCGCAACGGGTGGCCGTATGTCTCCTACAATGGGAGGCTGCTCGACGACGACCGCCTCAAAAGCCGGTTGCTTCCCTTTGGCTTGACAGCTGCTCGATGTAGCCTCTCTGGTTCGCATCACAGACGACATTCTGGACGGCCTTGGGGGCTCTACAGCCGATCGGGGACTCGCCTTTGAAGGTGTTACAGTCGGATGGGGATGGCCGCTACCCACGAGCCTTCTTGGAACCTGTCGTGGAGGCCATCGAAATTCTTGATTTCTTGGCAGCCATGGCAAAAAAAGTTAGGGTTTGAAAAAAGGAGAAGACTGACAAAGATTTTGGTAAAGGAGTAGGTAAAAATAAAGAAAGCTAAAAAAATAAAGGAAGCTTTTCTCTTTCCCCCAACATTCCTACTTATAGAAAGAGCCGTGCCACGTCAACAGAAGAAGACAAGATGCTTCGTTCACCCTCAAAACGATGTGGGTTCAGAAAAAGGTCATGATAAATTTCGCAAGAAACGAGGTGTCATGATCAAAACTTAAGGAAGCGAGGCTTTAGGTATTTAATACTGAAGCCCAAGCATGACGTCAGCCTGACAGCAGACGTGATGGGCATTTCACCTACAAAAAAACACGTGTCATGCTTCTTTTTAAAGTATCCCGAGCTTGACTCAAGTTCGGGATACTTTGAAGGGGGGTCTTGTAGAAGCATGAAAAATAGGGTGACACAATGCACAGGTGGGTACTCTCGCTACCCACCCATCTTTATAAAGGCACAGATGACAAACAGCGTAGGTTGGTGCCCTCGCTACGAATCCAGCTTCACAGAAGCGCATGCGGTCAAGCACGCCAACAAAAAGTCAAACTCACATAAAACAGATAAAAAGTTCAAGGAAAGTTCTTTTTATTAAATCAAGGCTACAAGAGTCTATTAGAGATTCTTTACGATTACATAAAATAAGACTTCCTAGTTACAAGGATCTGTTACAAAGTATTTATGATTACATATGCAGAACTAAAAACTCCTAGATCTACGCTGGGGTTCATCTTCACAGTGTAATTGTCATGGGAGGAGGGACTGTGGATAGAAGATATGAATACAATCGCCATCAAAGTCTGCCACCACAACACCCTCCCCAGACGCGCAGCTCTTCCTGAAGCTGCTATTGGCCCGAGCGAGAATTCAGTCCATATTACGACAGGAGGCCCTTTTTAAAAGCGTATCAGCTTTTGAGGCTCTTCCAGCCTAATAAAAGTGTGCATCCGCCAATGAGCAGGGCAGAGCACAACCTTGGGCACTTCATATTGGCAACCAGACCGAACTCGGTTTTCATGACCTCCAAGACCTCCAAGATGTCGCTCAGGTTCGAACTGCCCATGTGAAGCATTCCAGCACACCACGAAGCTCATCATCAGTTCTTCTACGAAGGCACAACTCCTTTGAACAAGGGGATTGCGAGCCCCCTATTCTTAAGTATATATTTTTTTTATAAATATTAGTACTTAGTTGATAGCAATTTAAATTTTTATTATTTACTTTACCTATGGTTATATTATAGCTAGATTAACTAGCCATAATATTAATTAGTTGTTTTAAAAATATATTTTTAACATGATAATTAGTGACACTGGAATTCTAGCATCATTATTGATCTTATTATGAACATGGAAATGATATATTTTGTTAGTTGGGCTTAGTAGTAAACCTAAACCAATTTCCTTTGAAACCTAAATCTAGAATAAGCCTAAGACATATATTTTTTCGTATTTTTATTTAATAGTTTGGATTATATAAACTTAAGGGTCATATTTTTAGATAATATGAAATAGTAGTAATGATTGCGATTTAAAGGGTAGTAATATCCTTATTAATCCATAAGTAGTATTAATGCCTAAAACCATTTATTAGGTTGGTTAAACATCTCAATTTCCCTTCTTAAGTAACCCGGCCTAATACTTCTATCCAAACCAACGGACAAGAGAGCAACAAACTCTTGGTGATTCCTTATAACATTTGGGTTGACTCCTAAGCACCCGATTACCCGAACCCATACCTAATAAATTGTTCTATAGTGCAGTTCCTGGGACAGGTAACCGCTATCAACCCTAATCCAAGCCCTATATAATCTTCCGATCTCCTCTTCTCCTCCCCACGAAAACCTAGCCGCCACCTATAAAAACACACTCTCCTCTTCTTCCTCCTCGCATGTGCAGCATCGTCGGCGACGTTGTTGGATGCGCAGGCGAGTAGTCGTCATACTCGTCGTCGCGTGCTAAAGGCAGTCTCGAGCGCTGCATATTCACCGTCGTGCCGTAACTCTGTTCGTGACGAGTACGACAAGTTCCTTCCCGCTGATGTTTTTCGTTCGAAGTCCGCATCCAAGGAGCCGAACACCTCTTCCAACCATTTTGGTACTGACCTTATCTTTCCTCTGAAACAATTTCTATAAGATTCAATTCAAGGGTATTGTAGGCCATTTTATGAAATATCGAGGCCGGGTGCTGTCTGTGTGATGCTTGATTAGGTTCACTCCTATATATCTGCTATATTGGAGGTTCCTATGCTTAGCTAAGGATATGCTTACATACATAAGGAACAGTAGAAAAACACATGAAGGAGAGGAAGAGAAATGTATTGAGGCCCTGTGGGTGTTCAAAGAACATGAAAATGTTCGGGAGGTGCCGGATTAGTGATGGGTTGGAAGTAGGATTATGTTAATTTGATGGGAGCTTTTTTCAAATAAATACCCCATGCATGTTGTGTAAATAGGAGAAAGGCATAAGAGATTGGGATCATTCCATGCTGTTACTGATTAGAAGAATATATTGCTGTGAAAAAAAAAGAAAAAAAAGAAAAAAAAAGAAAAATCTTGTGAAGGGATGAAAGGAATATATAGGTGTGGTAGTTTGATATTGTGTAGAGTGTATAGTGAATACAAGTTAGCTTCTATTGTTGGCAGCAGAGCAAATGGTTGGGTTGCTTACTTGTGCTTCACTACTTTATTGTAGTGAAATGTGGTTTGCATATAAAAAAGTATGGGGAATTAAGACTATGGTTCATTAAGCAATGTTATGCATGTGGAAACATGGTGTTTCCTACAGACTGTGATTACATTTCGACTTAGTGCAAGCATGGCTATTTTGGGTTGTATTCTGACATGGGGTGCAACATTTGGAATTTTGTGTTAAATGAATTTATGTTGATGTTGTAAGCAAATTAAGGAACCAGTAGGATTTTATGTCCTATTTCACTGTTAGATGATTTCAAATAAAGTAGTGATGAAAGTATGGGTGTGGAGCTAAAAAGGGACATAGGAGCTTGAAAATGTTATATGAAGGAAGACAGTTGTGTATACATAGGAGAAATAGTAGGAATTCTGTGCTAAATACTGTTTATAGGTGATTAAATAACCAAGTTTAATATGCACTATTGTTAAAATGAAAGCATAGCAAATACGTAATTAATTAATTAGTCCTAAATTATTTCTCTAGGTTCTTGAGGCATTTCAGACTTGAGCGTTGGACTGGCTGTACCACCTTTTCAGCATCCAAAGCTAGGCAAGTGTACCTTGCCATTCTTGTACTTCGGTTACATTATCTAGAATTCTTAAATATTTATTTATTAGTAATTAATTGCAATACCTAGGACCATGTTCGGTACTTCGTGTCCGAATCGCATTTGGGTGCCGATGGCCGTTAGTGTCATCGGGTATCGAACCTAGACATTCACATTTGCGATATCGCGACAATTCGTTGCATATTATACTCTTAACCTAGGACATATTCATGTGACACTACATTGTTGATGGGTTTTCGTACTTGTACATATTGATGTTCGAAGATTCGAGTTGATTCTAGGACGACGACATTGACATGCGTGCACTGTTACTATTCTATTTATGACTCGTTGTCCTAGCTAGAGTCTGATCGACCGACTCGTAGATATGATTCGTGAAGTCACATCGGTGGAGAGAAACATACACCGTGCGCTAGGGCTACTTTCCCACAGAGTTACCGCTGCCTCATTACCAGAGCTGCAAAATTTCATAGTTATCACAGTTCCTTATCGGAACTGAGGATTTTCATAGTTATCAGAGTTCCTTACCAGATTTTCGGATTACACCGTGATAGCCCGCGTGTTCGAATAATATTTCTTAAATTGCATTTCATAGTAGCTGGTTATGTTAGATTTACCTACTTTATCAGCCTTACTATACTTTATTTATTCATTCATTACTGTAGTACACTTGGCCTATATATTATGTACCTTATTTGCGTCCCTCTGAGGACCTGTTTTTCTTCCAGGTTGGCTGAATAGATTTTGGTTGAGCGTCTTGCTGGATGTTGATGGTATTCATTCATTACAGGTATTCAATCTTCCAGAGTTATATTTTCATTTATTGTTATTTGTATCTGCTTAGTAGCCTAGTATTTATATACTCATTTTATCTTTTCGAGTCTATTCGGACAAGTATGATTATTGGGCTGCAGACTAGTATTCATATTTACCTCCTTATGTTTTCGTACTTGGATTGAGATATAGTGTTGTTGTAGTGATTAGTTACACCATTTTGACAGCTTATACATATTCTAGTCGGACTAGGGTCTGGTTGAGTACGTAGTTGGCCATTGCCATGTGCCTTGGTCCTGCGTATTGGGGCTAGGGCATGACATGGTTTTTGTGGTGGCCCATGTAGGTCTCGATTTGTCATTTCGGTTATGTTATTGTACTGAGCGAGCCTGCAGTTAAAATTAAGATTTAATAGGATCTCCTTCGATATTGCTATTTTTGTTCCTCATCTTCTCCTACTATTTCGGAGAGACAGACATTCGTACGTAGTAATTATCCCCGGATGTATATCCTCGCAAAGACGAAGAAGGAGCACTTGATTGAATATTTTGTAAGAAGATAGTTATCTATGTTAAGAAGGGTTAGAGTAGATAGTTTTCCAGATGCTAAGCTAGAAAGAACTGACAGTCAAAGGTTTGAGTAAGACTTACCCAACAACGTGAGCCTAGAATGAGATAAAATCTATCCATTTATATGAGTTAGAAGTGCTCTGGAAGTATTGGTGGCTAGAAGGATTTATTGAATAATAAAAGTTCAAGTAATGTGTGAAGATCTATGATAAAGCAAAGTTAGCTGTTAGGGTTAGCTATTGTCCATGGTTGTATGAGTAAGTGTGAAAAGGACTTAAGAATATGGAAACTTGAGGCTCTAACCTTGGAGAAAGTTTTCTAATATTAGAATTTCAAGTAAACTCATGTATGGATGATACCAATTTTCATATTTGGATAACACAGAGTATCAATAATAGAAATTGAGGAAATAAGAATCGATGTATGGCATTGGTTAAAGATAAGGATTAGGTGGAGGATTAGCCTGGACAAAATAGTGGGTGACCTATACCTAAGATGAGTTTCTGAAACCATTACTGAGTATGAACATTTACAAGATAACATTGGATTACTGTTGTAATAAGAGAACATAAAAGAATGATTGATAGCAGAGTTTAAAGGATAATAGATTGAGGGACTAAGTAGAAATAGATTAAGGATTAAGAATGCCGATAAAAGTTTAAGGGATCATATAAGTAAATTAAGTATGCGATAAAGAAAGAAATCATGACAAAGGAATAATAATATAAGGTACAAACAAGCTACTATTTAAATCAAGTACGAGAGAATCTATATATGACTTTGAACCTATGGCTAAGCTTAACATAAGAAAATATGATAAACACGATATAGGGAAGAGCTATAAGATCAAGAGAGAGATAGATGGTTAATTTGAGGCTTAAATAGATGTTGGAGAAAAACATATGAGAGAGTTGAATTATAAACTTAGGAACCATAGACATAGAATATGTCAGATATAGAAGGGATGCTAAGATTTGGGTTGTTCAAGATGGTATCTTCGAAGAACTAGGAAAGGGATGACCAGGTTTAAGAGGGAGTAGCACAATGATCAGTTTGTATGAACTTAAGCTCCAGATAACAGAGATAGATTACCAAGGTTTTATCAGGCTGAATGTTTTACCATGGAAATCTTCGAACTTGTTCATATCGAATGAGGAAGGATTGATATGTTTGTGCATCGTTTCTAATGATTGAATGCAGTGACTGCGAAGAATAAGTATTCTTTGCCATGTATAGATTATTATTTGATCGATTGAGCGATGCATGTGTGTTCTCGAAGATTGATCTCAGGTCAGGCTAACACCAGATCAAGGTTCGAAAGGAGGACATCCTGAAGACGGCCTTTCGGACGAAGTATTGCCACTATGAGTACCTTGTGGTGCCGTTTGGTTCAACTAACGCGCCAACATTGTTCATGAGTCCGATGAACAAGATGTTCCACAGTACTTGGACAAGTTCATGGTGTGTTCATTGATGACATTTTGGTGTACTCCAAGAGCCACGAGGAGCATGATGAGCATCTCAGGATCGTGCTAGAGACTTTGAGGATGGAAAAGTCTGTATGCCAAGCTCAGTAAGTGTAAATTCTGTCTGAGCAAGGTATTTTTTCTTGGACATATTATTACTGGAGATGGACTAGCAGTGGACCCAGAGAAGATTACAGCTGTGAAGACTTGGCCAGCTCCGACGTCAGTTACAGAGGTTAGGAGTTTTTTCGGACTTACCGAATATTTTTTGAGGTTCGTAGAAAACTTCTCAAGGATTGTTGAGCCTATGACGCGTTTGATGCATATGGATTAGGAGTTCATCTGGACGGAGGAGTGTCAGAAGGCTTTGATGAGTTGAAGAAGCGTCTGACTTATTAGGACAGTTGATGGTACATAAGAAAAACTACTCGACACACGACTTGGAGCTAGCTGTAGTGATATTTGCACTAAAGCTATAGAGGTACTATCTTTAAGGAGTACGAGTAGGGATATTTATTGATCACAAGAGTTTGAAGTACGTCTTTACACAGAAGCAGCTGAACATGAGGCAAAGACGTTGGCTGGAGCTAATGAAGGACTTTGAGATCGAGTTATAGTACCATTCGGGCAAGGCGAACGTCGTGGCGGATGCCTTAAGCATGAAGCCGATGGTATACTTCATGACGACTCAGCGTTATTGTAGAAGCATGGAAAAGAATAAAGAAGGATCCATGCGGCCAGAGGGTCCCCTGCGGCTCAGACAGTTCATGCGGCTCAAGTATCTATGCGGCTCATACAAAGACTCATGAGGTTCAAAGAGGAGCCACGTGGCCTACAAATGGCTCTCTCAATTTGCATTTAATGCCTTGACGGCAGACAGCTTTGACGAAGTGACAGTTCTAACACGAAGGAATTATTATGACTCTCTCATAATGACGGACTCCTCGAAAAGCGAAAAAATCTCTAACATAATCCTCCGAGAGTCAGAAATTGTCATGCGGCCTTGACACATGGACAACCCCTGCGGCTCACGAAGACTAGCTCCATGCGGCTCATGAAGGCCAGCCCCATGCGGCTCATGAAGACCAGCCCCATGCGGCTCACGAAGACCATCCCCATGCGGCTCACAAAGGCCATCTCCATGCGGTTCACTCATACTCATGCGGCTCAAATCATTACCATACGGTCCAAATGCTTTGGGGGGCCACTCTTAGGCAGCCTGGACACGTGGCCAGCTTTATGCGGCCCAACTTTCCTGGCGCTCAGACACGTGGCATGATAGCAGGGCACGTGGCATCAGATTGATCGAAATCTCTCAGCAAATCCAATAAAATATTGGGATCAAATCAGATCATTTGCAAATAAGCCAATTAAAGACACGTATCGAGGAATCCGAGGTTGGCATGACAAATCAGGAGGATTTATGTCAATCAGCATTAATTATCTACAAAAGATTTGATGCAATCACATTTATTGCTCAAATCTCGATGAACGGCCCAGATTTAATGATCCTTAGCCGTCGACTTTCAAGAATGGGCAATCATTGTAAACCCTAACGATGCCCTCCCACTCTTATAAATAGCAGGGTGCCATTCCCTTGCGAAGACCACAGAGATACGGAGAGACACATATACACAGAGACAGATACAGAGAGAGATACAGAGACAGACGCGCATAGAGAGCCAGAGAGCTTGAAGAAGAGAGCATTTCTTCATCAACGCCCTCAGTTCTTCTACAGAGTCCAAAAGCTGCACCCGATCGTCCAAGGAGTAAGGCAGAGCGGCCGTCGCTTTCCCGCCTCTATCGTCACCCCCCAGAATCTAAAATAAAAATTGTACTTAGACTGCTGTACCTAGGTTTTCGTCCCTAGGCTTTCTTTGTACAAGCGAGTTTGTATTGTGAAGTAAAAGTCCAGTCCTCCGATAATTGTTCTTTCCTTTTATATTTTATGGCAAACATGATGGCGACTCTGCTGGGACAAACTTCTCCACGGCTGAGGAGTTGGTGACGCAATCGGATGCAGCCAAACTTGGCTCCACGCAACAGAAGATGGTCGTCCGCTTCGACCAACAGGCGTTTGAAGAAACTCTCTGAAGGAAGTGCTGGCCCGGTCCAGAAGCGAACCTGCACAAAGAAAGCTCGCTGCGAGTGGAGGCTAAAATCATTTGCTCCTCTACAAGCTCTGGACGGGGTACTCTCGGCTACCCAAGACGGCGAAGGCGACTCTCATACGGCTCCACTTCGAGCCGTAAAGCACTCTGCTGTCCCCAAGTCCGGCAGAGGAAAGCACTACGATACTGGACTTGCAGGGGCAAAGAGCGACTCTCTGCACCCCAAGAATATGCCGAGCACTCCTGTAGCCAAATCTGCCAACCACATGCAGGAGGCTCATAAGGATGAATCTGCCGGCCACATGAAGAAAGTCTATGCGGACAGATCATCCAGCCGCATGAAAAAACTCATGCGGCTGAGACTCCCAGCCGCATGAAGAAAGCCTATGCGGCTACGTCTGCCAGCCGCATGAAGATTACTGATGACAGCCGCATAACACCCACTCCACGTGGCTCCGTCTTCGACCGCCTCTCCTAGGTCCTGATCTCTTGTGCTCCCAAGAAGATATGTCTGACTCTCTCCAGCATCACCTAGACTCTTCCTACTATGTTCCTTACGCACTAGAACGAATAAGTCTAGGGCAGTGCGAGCCTGGCAAGCTCGGTCCGCTGATTCGGTCTCTGACCATCCGAGCGTCCCGTATACCGTTATGCGGGCCTCAAATGGGAGGTTGTACAGAACCACTCGAGTCCAGCCCCCGCGGCAAATAGACAGAGAGGTTCCCAAAAGTCTCCCAAAATCCAGGGAGCAAACAAGGTCGATCCAGACCCATCTGACTTGCGTGAGCCTCCACAAATGCAAGGAAAGAGAAGGCACATCGGGGTGAAAAGAGTCCTCCCACGGACGCCACTGCACCCAAGTCATCGTCAACTGCTGCTGCAATAATACGACGGTGCGAGAAGACCGGCGGTCCGTCTTTCAAAGACTGCAACAGCCGTCTTCAGAGGACGACACTTCCTCGTCTCCTGCAACTCTGGTCAAAAGTCCCCGCCGATGGGAGAGGGAAAAGACAAATGTTCCCAGCCCGAAGATTTCAACCACTTCGACTAAAAGACTGTCGTCTAAGCGGGTGCCCACCACCGGAGTTTTCCAAGCCCCCGTTTTAAGACAAAATCTGCTACAGTGGGAGATTCGTCGTCCACAATGCTGGGGGTTACTGGGACTGGGGGTAGCACTCCTCCGAACCTCCACGACAATTCGATGTTCCAAGAAGACGAGCCGGGGAGACAACTCTCCCATCAGATACAGCAAACACCGACGTCCCCGAGGACGTCCACAACTCCCAAGACGGCAAACTCGGAGACTGGGGGTACTGTTCCTTCTGAGTCCGAACCAGAGGAGAACAGTCCCACATATCCCGATGACTTCTCGCTACAGGGGTATGATTCGGAGGGCGCTTCCTCCACCGCTCCATCCATCTCTCCTCACGTAAAGACGGTATTCGTAACAGTCGCAGCCAATATGGTGTCAGTGCAATTCGAGCTTCCTCCAATGGAAACTCAAGACGGCGTGGTCCCCATCCCTCTGGCATAATGGAGATTGCTAATCTTCCACTTCCCCGGGATCAGGCTGCTGGTCTAGTGCCCCTCACCACATCACGAGGGAGGTCATGTGGATTCATCCAGACTTGGTATCAGAAGTGACTCGGCCACATCATCTTCCATCTGCAGGAAAAGAGCAGAAAAGTCAGGTCCTGCCGCACAATCTCGAATATCGAAGAATCTACAGCCATCGTCACGCGGTCTGGGGCACAATCCCAACCTGTGGCTGACAACCCGGCTGAAGATCATCAGCCCGCACAACTGACGCTCCGGGACCGGCTCAGCCTCCGACGACCGACAAGCCTAGCCCGAGGGAGACTCGCTTTGACAAATCCGTCCGAAAAGAGGCATCACAGGCTGGAGAAGTCCTACAACTTCGACATCTTAGCGTAATTGGCCAACACACCGGCCAAGTTGTCATTATACGAGCTTCTGAGACTCTCAAAGGATGTTCGTACGGCTTTGAGCGATGCACTCCAAAATGCCGACGCATACCTGGCTCAGGTCAACCTCACGGGAGAGAACCCTCCTGCAGATCTCCAAGACAGCACCTGCACGGGAGCGATGCCCAACATTGTCTTCACTCCACAGGACATGCTCATCAAAACCAACCTGCATGATCGCCCGTTATACTATACTGGATACATCAGCGACGTAAAGGTGGATCGGATGCACATTGATCCTGGCTCTTCCATAAGCATTATGTCGAAGGTCCTGCTACATCATCTCTGCATCCAATGCATCGCCTGATGCCTACAAGTACCGCCATCTGCGGTTTCAATTCGGCAGGAGCTACCCAATTGGAAAGATTCGTCTGAAGTCACCTGCTACGTCATAGATGTAGACACTTCTTACAACATCCTCTTGGGGTGCCCGTGGATACACGGTTATATGATCGTGCATTCCACGCACCAGTGCTTCAAATATGTCGACAAACACAGCTTCGTGAGGACAAAATTTGCTGATATCGATGCCTTCAAAGGGGTCGAATCCTACTACTCAGACTCCTGTCTGTACGAAAAGTCGAAGAAGCATCTTGGTGAAGGAGATGTGCAAGCTCGTACCGAGACAGCCACAGGATCAGAGGAACCTCTGACGATCCACCTCTAAGCTCGCAAAATGGCAAGTCTGCACCCCTTACCGCCACTCTGCGTAAGGACGCAATCAGCCTCTCGGCACAAGAAGAGCAGATGATAATCCGGCTGCCGAGGTCTGGCCAAATACCAAGACCCTCAATGGAGCCATTGACAACCAGGCTGCCGAGAGTCTGCCAGCCGTAAACAGAAAAGCTCAATCCCTCCGACAAGCCAATCACGATACGCCTTCCCAAGAAGGGTCGTCACCCCGATGCAAGGCCTAGAATTTCTAGCGAACCAACCACTCCCCCGCCAGCATCGAGTACGAGACTGGGGGTCGCTAGTCTGCCAACAACTCTACGCTCTGCTCCACCAGTTGAACCCATGACGATCAAGCTGCCCAGGTCGTCTTCTCAGTCTTCATTTATACAGGGGGTAGTCGAAGAGGAACCGGAGCTAGCCAAGTATGTGGCTGCCCACACTGATGTTCCCTCCGCAGATGATGTAATCCCCTAGAAAAGATACCTTACTTCATCAATAAAGGGCTATCTTTGAACTACCTCGAGCTTAATAAGCTGTGTACGATGTATGCTATGGAACACGGTATAGGCACTCACCTACACACAGGTGACAAATGTGTACACCGCAATCCAGCTTACTCCAGTGGAAGACGCTTACCGCATAATCGAGGAGGGGACCTCCTCATATCTTCGGCCGAAAAGACGATCTGCATCCCTTCACCATAGAAGAAGTCGACCTTGGATCAGATGCCGGGAGACTGCCTCTGTATCTTTATCGCCCCCAATCCAAATATCTCATGCAAAAACAGGGGTATATCTGGAGACGACGCCAGGCTTGAACTACGGTACTGGACGACGATTACCTTTGAAGCCACCGGTCACGGCTGGCAAACTACGGGACTACTATAGCAAAACTCGGTGTGGATTAGGGTATGTTACACCTACGACGACCCCTGAGAGTTCAGATAAAGAATGTGACTGGCATTCACATTCGACCGGGTCACCAACTTCTGACTCTGATACCAGCATCGGAGACATATTCAGACAAGTCCTGTCAGTCAACATGGTTTACCACGCTTATGAAGAAGACGAAGACATTCCTGAAATCCTCGAGCTAGAGCCGTGGGCCCAACAGTTGGATGCACAATAGGAAAAGTGGTTCGAACAGAGAGAACCTCCTACTGAAGATGAGGTCATACAAGTGGACCTCGGCAACGAATCTTCTCCAAAACCGTCTTCGTCAGTAAAACCTTAACAAACAAGAGCAAGAATCGCTGCTGGAACTTATCAAAGAATATATTGATGTGTTCGCCTGGAGCTATAAAGACATGCCGGGGTTAAATCCCGATATTGCTCTTCATAAACTCAACATTCGGCCGGATGCAAAGCCAGTCAAGCAACAACAGCAACGCTTCGCCCAGGCATCATGGACGCGATCGAAGTCGAAGTCAACAAACTGATAGCCAGCGGCTTCATTCATGAGGAAAAATATCCGGATTAGGTCACCAACATAGTACCCGTCCTCAAGAAGAATAAAAGATTCGAATCTGCATCAACTTCCGCAATCTGAACGAGGCGTATCCCAAAGACGAATTCCTCCTCCCTATCACAGACATCATGATTGACAACACCTGCGACTTCGAACGCATGTCATTCATGGATGGCTTCTCGGGGTACAGCCAAATCAAGATGTCTTCTGACGACGAAAAGCATACATCATTCCGAACACCGATTGGCACATACTGCTACACAGTCGTGCCTTTCGGTTTGAAGAATGCCGGTGCCACATATCAAAGAGCCATGAGTATCATCTTCAGAGACCACTTACGCAAGACGGTAGAGTGCTATGTTGATGACATCGCCGTCAAGAGTCGCTGTAAGGGAGACCATCTGCAGGATCTAAGGACGGTATTCGACCTGATGCGAGCGCACAATCTGAAGATGAATCCCACAAATCTTTCATGGGCATATCCAGCGGGAAGTTCTTGGGCTTCATCATCACCGTCCAGGGTATCCATGTAGACCCTGAGAAGACAAAGGCAATTATGGAGATGGGTCCCCGAAAATCTCTGCGAACTCAGAGGCCTTCAAGGGAGGCTAGCTTACATCAGGAGGTTCATTTCTAACCTCTCTGGGCGATGTCGGCCATTCCCCCTCATGAAAAAGGTGTCTCGTTCGTATGGGATGAAGAATGCCAGCGTGCCTTCGACAGCATCAAAGAATTTTATCGAACCCTCGTCCTGGTGGCCCCGGTTGCTGGAAAACCATTCCTGCTCTACGTATAATAGAACATTCCCTCGGGGCTCTGCTGGCACAAAACAACGATGCAGGCCATGAACAAGCCATATATTACCTCAGTCGAATGATGATTGGGCCAGAACACCGGTATACCGCCGTGGAAAAGGAATGCCTAGCCCTGGTGTTCGCCATTCAGAAGACGGGTACTATGTCACTGGACAAACAATACATGTGATCTCACGAGTCAACCCTTCAGGGTCCTCATGACTAAACCAGGGGCACTCAGCTCTCGCCTCGCTACATAGGCAATATTGATGTCCCTTATCATATAATCTTCGTCCCGTAAAAGGCTGTCAAAGGTCAAGCCCTGGCGGACTTTTTGGCAGCCCACCCGGGCTCGGAGTCGTCCAGAATATATGAAAGATCCCAGATGAGGTCGCCGACTCGCATGCAACATCTCATGATGATATATGGCGAATGTTCTTCGACAGTGCTTCAAGAACGGGACCCAAGGGCAACATCGTCGTCGGAGTCGGGGTGGTGCTAATTTTCCCTTCCGGATTGGTGATCAATCGTGCTTACTCTCTCACAGAACCCTGCTCTAACAATGTGGCTGAGTATAACGCTTTGGTCATTGGCCTCCAACTTGCAAGAGAGCTGGGGGTAGAATATCTTGAAGCATACGGCGATTCTCAGTTAATCGTCAACTAGATCCGGGGCTCATACAAAGTCCGCCACAAGACATGATCCCCTATCACCAAATAGCGATCGACATCATCTCATCGTTTGAGGGGTTCTTCATTGAGGACGTTTCCAGACTCCGAAATATCGAAGCCAATGCCTTAGCCGGCCTGGCCGCTTCCCTAGCAGTGCCAAATCATACTCATCAATCGGTAGATGTGATAGGCCACGAACTGGTCTGCCCCAAGAACAACGTTCAATTCGTGGCGAGTTATTCTGCTCAGACGATCGACGATGTCCCAGATTGGAGACAACCATTCATTGACTTCGTCGTCTACGACATCCTGCCCGAGAACCCAAAGGAAGCCCCTCCATCAGACGGCGTTCTCTCAGATTCTTCTAGATACAGAGACAAAAATGCTGTATCGCGATCCTATGATGGATTATTGCTTCGGTGTCTGTCAAACACAGAAGCCAAAGAAGCTGTACGAGAAGCTCATGACGGTGTCTGCGGGGCCCATCACCTGGCCCTAAATTGCAAGACCGTCTTCGCCGAATGGGCTACTATTGGCCAACGATGGTAGCAGATGCGATAGACTATACAAGAAGGTGCAAAGCCTGCCAAGTCCACACGGACTTCATCCCAACCATCCGAATTTCTACATCCGACAGTGGCGTCCTGGCCCTTCGAAGCATGGGGAATGGATATCATCGGTCCGATTACTCCACCTTCTCCCGAGGACATCGCTTCATACTCACAATCACAGATTACTTCTCCAAATGGGAGGAAGATGTCCCACTTGCAGAAGTCAAAACCTCGAACGTGATCATTTTCCTTAAGCATCACGTCATCTATCGCTTTGGACTGCCCCGTAGGATCATCCACGACAATGGTCCAATTTGTAAGCCATGCCTTCTATCGGTTCTGCGACAAGCACCGCATCCAGAATATTGCTTCGACACCATACAATCCAGCAGCAAATGGGTTGGCAGAAGCATTCAATAAAACTATCATCAAGTTACTCAAGAAGTTCGTATCGTCCAACAAACGTGACTGGAACGAGAAGCTTGGTGAATGCTTATGGGCGTACCGTACCACAGTTCGAACAGCCACAGGGAATACACCATTCTTCCTGGTGTACGGGAGTGAGGCAGATCTCCCATTGGAGACTCAAATACCTCACTTTGCGTCGCCCTCACTTATCAATTGACGACGGATGATAACTACCGTCGCCACTACAAGAGTTAGAGGCCTTAGATGAAAAGTGCCTCCTGGCTCAGCAAAGAATCGAGCTATACCAAGCGCGCATCTCCGAGCCTTCAACAAGAAGGTCAAAATTAGAACATTCCAGGTGGGCAATCTCGTTCTGGCAGTCCGGAGGCCATGGTCATGACTCACAAGACCGCCGGCAAGTTCCAGCCAAAATGGAAGGTCCATTTATCATCGAGGCTGTATTCTCCAATGGTGCTTACCGCCTCGCCAAGCAAAACGGACTTGCTCATGTTGCCCGTCAACGGCAAGTTCCTGAAGAAATATTATGTCTAAACGATATATTCCAGATTACCGAGTCATGTACCCACTGGTGCCGCTGAACTCACATTTCAACCCAGATTATCGAGTCATGTACCCGCTGGTGCCGCTGAACTCACATTTCAACATTCCAGATTATCGAGTCATGTACCCGCTGGTGCCTCTGAACTCATATTTCGGTCACTCTCTCAATAGTAAGTCATGTATGATCATACCCCTGAACTTTCTTCCTGAAAGAGATCCTCCCTCATGATCCACTACCCGCACTCCCGACACAAAAGGGTAACCGATCCACAAATTTCCAAAATGGCTATGTCCTCATTACCTCTGAGTCGTTTCACTTCCGCCAAAAACAAATCACCCCTTGCATAGAACTTCCATGTCCTCATTACCTCTGAGTCGTTCTATGTACCCTCCTTCATTGAGCCCACTCCTGTCATGTCCTCATTACCTCTGAATGGAAGGCTCGTCGAAGAAACCTTCATACTTGCCATGTCCTCATTACCTCTGAGTAAGTGATGATTCCCTTTCGACTTATTATCTGTACCCACAACCGGAGTACACTAAGGATAATAGGTCCAAATATTCTCCGCTGAGTCGCTCCCGCCATGTCCTCATTACCTGAGCAGGAAGACTCTACGGTAAAATCTCGTACTTACCATATCCTCAATACCTCTGAGTAAGTACGTCAGTCCTCCCTCGTCTTATTATCCGTACCCTGAACCAGGGAACGCCAAGGGTAATAGGTCCACAAATGTCCTCTGTTGACCACAAATATCCTCCGTTGAGTCCAATCCTGCCATGTCCTCATTACCTCTGAGTAGAAGAATCCACGGTAAAGCCCTCATACTTGCCATGTCCTCATTACCTCTGAGTAAGTGTGTTGGTTCCCCTCCATCCTATTATCCGTATCCTAAGACGGGGTACGCCAAGGTAATAGGCCCAAAATGTCCTTTGCTAAGTCTTTTTAGTACAGGCCCGTCATTCCTCATCATGCCCCGGGAGCCCAGCTGCTCCATGGCATTCTATATCCCGATATTTGGAATATCCACGACCACCTTGCGTGGAACTATTCTAAGTATCCCTAGTCAAACTTGTTACCTGTACCTAAAAACCAAGGTATGCCATGGGTAACAGGTCCCAAACAAGTCCCCTATGCGGGGCAAACATCACTACAATAGGCACAACAAGCAATACAAATGAAGGGTAGGATGGAAAGTACTCTTTATTCGAAAGACAAAAAAAGCGTTACATGTTTTGGGACCACGTTCCTTCCAAAAAGAAAAAAAAGAAACAGAAACGAAAGAAGAAAAGGCCGACTACAACCCGGCATTACACAACTCCAAGAGGCGGTTTCTCACTAAGGCAGTCCCCCGATCAAGCCTCTATTTTGCTCGGCGCTCGGCCTCCTAGGACAACTGCTCTGCATCATTCAAATACATATATGCTTGCCAGTCTTTCTCTCATCTTCTTTAGGGCAAGTTCTAGATTGGCAGAAGTCCTACTAAATTTGTCAGCCTTCTGAATGGCAATCCCTTTCTCAGTACGAGCAGCTTCGAGCTCGGACTCCAAGAAAGCCAGCTTTCCTGGAGCTCGAGGATCTGCTCCCGGGTGTCAGCTACCCCGCGGGAGGCCGCCGCTCCCGAGCTGCAAATCTTCAGTCCGACGGCTCCATTGATCGTACAACTGAGTCAGATCCTGGCGGTCCTTCAATATAGTTGGCTTGATCGATTCCCGAGCCAGCCTTACCTTCTCCACCGTGGTCACGAGGAAATTGCGCTCTTGGTTTATTACGCGGGTAAATCAGCTTGTTGCAGCACGTAAACAGGGCCACAAGACGATCAGCCTCCAACAGCTTAGGCTCCAGAAGCGCAGCCAGTCCCGCTCCACCGGGGTGTTCTAAGGATATTAATCTGACCACCGGCATTGATGGGCCATAGAAAAGGGAGTCCCCCTCTCCACAGCTGCCTCAATCCCCCTCTTCAGGTGGCGGTGGAAACTGTCGACCACATCCTGGGACACTTCGTCCAAAACTTCCATAGAGGACGATGTCAAAGGGAGTGTGGCAGGTAGTACCGAAGGAGTAGCCTCAGAACTGGCCGTCCCTGTCACCAGGGAAATGAATTCTGTACGAAAAGAGGCATGGATGGCAGCTAGATCCTCTTCCGCCGCCGGAGAGCCTCGATACTTGGGAGAGGAAAGGTTAACTCCCGAAACCCTATTCGCAGAGGATGGCGCAGAAAGCGTCGTCCCTTGCTCCAGCTATACTATCACCAAGGCTCCCGAACTTGACCCAGCTGGAGGCCCCTCAATGGGTTGGAAAAAAGGAGGCACACGTGCTTCCATCAGATCCCCCCCGGTAGAGCCCGTCTGGCAATATCCATCGCCGGCAATAAAGGGGTGGGACCTACACGCCCAAGGCAATCATTAATCCACGAAGGACAGGATGATAGAGCAAATAGGCCTCCTCACAAGTTAAGAAGCTGGACACAGGAGAAGAGCTCAGAGGCTGCGGCTCGATCGAAGCTGGCACGGTCTCCCCACCCGCAGCTTCCAACTCAAGTTCAACAGGTTTCTCTGCCCCAGCTACCCCTGAAGGGGAGTCAGCCAGGTCAGTGTCATCCTGTTGGAATTTAGTTGTCTCAGGGACAGGGGCAGTAGAGCCCCCGCCCCCATGGGTGGAGGTCTCAGCAAGGTGAGACTCCCCGCCGCCTCTGGAAGAACCCCAGCAGGAGTGGTAGCGGTGCACATATCATGGATCAAAGTAGACAAGGCTGGATCGACTTCTGTAGTCGAGTCCCGAGAAGCAGACTCCCCGACGCCTGCAAGGAGCAAAAGAAAAATGATTAGGCCATAATTTAGAAAAAGAAGGAAAAGGCGGCTGAAATTCCAATCACCTCAGAAATAGCGTCAACATCAATAAACAGCCTGCGATCTTACGCAGCCCGCTTTGTAGAGTAGGTCCTGCCATCGTCGGTAGACAGATGCATGCCTCGTGGACGCAAAGCACCAGGCACAAACAGATGGATGATCCTTCACCTCTTTGTCCGGCACAGTAGGAGGTTGATTCCCCACCTCCTCGTCCGAAGAATGCGACGAGTCATCGCGGCTTGCTCGTCATCCTCTTCGTCCGTCGTAGTGGACTCCGAGTCTGGCACGGGAACCCTATTCGCCCCTCTCTTTCTCTTTCTCGAACCCTCTGGCTTTTCTGCCAAGCCGGTCCCGACAATGAAGCTGGTTCATGTCAAAGTTCACGGGAGATTTGCTCGCCGCAACGTGATAAAGAGCCGCCATGTACAGAATATCCCCTTGCACATTAGCGTCAGAGACTGAGAAGCTAGCCCGGATATGAACAGCATTGTAATAATGCCACGCCCGGATGCCGTCAAGACACTGCCATCGAAGCCCAGACAAGCACTGGGGCAGTCAAGGAACAGCTGACTATGTCCGAATTGACGAGAAAACCTGTTAGGCAAATACGGCTCCAAGTATACGTTATTTCGGTAACGATATACTAGGTACGCCGGGCGAATGTTGCGCAGCCATAGAAGCATCTTCTCAGATAAGAGCTGGGGAGGTTCAATGCCCTCAACGTGTACCCTCCTCACTTCTCTAGGAGTAAACTGAGGGAGGACACAAAAAAGTCGGGCCCGTCAACTATTGCCAACGCTCTCCGACAAGCCGGCATGGTGTCATACTCCCAAGATTGATGGCGGTATCGGAAGAGGAAGGCGTCATTAGCGGTGACATCATCCTCTGGCCCGGCCCTTATCATTGACCGGTAATGCATCAATAACCACCCCATGAGATAGTGGTATGGTAGCTCTATCTGCTTGAAGTCCAGCGTCGTCTCACGAGCAATGACTTTATATAAAGGCACGGAAGCCGTGGTGTATACTACACCATAGCCGGAAGAAGGGCCTCTTACTTTGAAGACCAGCTTCACAGCCGGAGAATGAAATGGCGGCTGATCCTTTCAGTAGAACCTGCCCCTCCCGAGAATACGCAATTTCGTAGCCATACCATCAAGAACCCGGCCAAGATTACTTTCGGACATTTGCTGGGTACCGTAGTGGAAATAACTGAAAGAGTCAGTGCGGCTCCCAAACTTGTCACAGGTGGACCTCGACCTTTAACCTTCATATGTCCTTCACCTCTCCGCGTTTGAGGACTTCAAGACGAAACCCACCGGAAGGACATAATCTGAAAAGATACGCGACCGAGGCCGTGGTATGGGGGCGTTCCCTTCTGAGCTATTTTCTTTCTTGATAGCAGTCTGGTGGCAGATGCTATGGTACAAATTCTCGGTACACAGCGACGAAACCAGGAAATCGTCGATCCAGGTCATCGAATTCCTCGTTCGTCGGAGTATATACTTCAAAGGCCTCGCCTCCCCACGGCAGCTTAGAAACAACATGCATCTCATGGAAGCAAGTCCCAACTCTCCCCCGGGCGCGAAAAAGTCCCCGTACGCGGCTATACATGTCCAAAAGGGCCATGAACAGCGGCTTGTTAATGGGCCATCCGTAAGGTACCCCGGATGGCATAGTAAAGGTCAATCACCCGAAGGAGTTCCTCGTAGTTCCTCAGGATCCATGAGAAAAGATTGGCCCATGTGGGAATGGGGTTTATCCAATTCAGTAGCGATAACCTGCCCACAGGATAGGATCCCTTGCGGGCGAGCTGATTCAGGAAGGTGTCAGCTCGGGTAAAAGTGGAGTTAGGACCAGACACATTTATAAAAGTACCAGGAATCAGCCCCACCACAGTCCAGCTGACTGACTCCCTACTGCACATGCTGACCTAATACTCATATTAGTGGATGTTGCTACGAACATACCCTGTTGGGTTGGAGTCAGAGAACCTGCCATTTTTCTGCCTAACGGTACCATGTTAAACTACGAGAGAGAAAAATGCTGCTCCATCTCGGGAACATGGATATCCACCCCGTCCACAGTGAAGTCCCAGTTCTCGAAAAGTCCAGCATTCGAGAGTTCTTTACGGAAAAGCATCCCCAAAGAGAAAAGCTGGTTTCAGATATTCTCCGTCCAGTTTTCCCGAATTCATCATAGTACAAAGAAAATGAAAGGCTGGTTGTTGATGGCAGCCACCCTCTCCAAAGGCTCATTAGAGGAAATTGATCTGTCATATGTCAATTAGATCGTCATGCCACACACCCATGGCAAACTGAGCCGAACCCACTAGAAGTTCTCCGGCTGGGTTGGTTGGGAGGTTACTGGAAAAGGACAAAAGAAACAGGATTAAAAAAAGGTTTAAAATGAAACCACTTAGAGTTTCTCAAAAAGAAGTTTCTATGAGTCTATGCGGCTCGGATCGACGAAGCCTTATGCGGCCCAGTTCAGCTGAGTCTATCGGCTTGGGTCAACACAGCTTCATGCGACCCAATTCAGTTAGGAGTTCCATGTGACACTGATTCGACAGCTTATGCGGCTCGGATTAAAACCTATGCGGTTCTATCTCGCAGAGGAGTTTATGCGGCATGACTCAGCAAAATTCTATGCCCAGGTTGTCAGAGACATATGCGGCTCCGGTCAAAGGAGACTTTATGCGGTTCATATCCAGAAGTAATCTTACAACTCAAAATTCTCCTCATGCAGCTCATACATGGGGAAATGTCCTATACGGCTCAAATGCTAGCGGGTCATGCGGCCCATACAACGCATGTGGCTCCATCATGATCAGGCTTGAGCCATCCGAACGATGAGGGCTTGTGCATAAATCATGCAACAGAGCCATGGATTCTTAGGGTTTAAAGTGTTCAAAAGAGATCCTTACACTTGAAAGCAGGGCGAACATCAGGATGCACTTCGGGCACAGCGGTCGACGAGGAAGCCACCTTCTTGTCTTTTGCGGCAGCGGAGACGACCTTGGAAGATTTGGGTGCCATTTTCGACAGTCGGAGAATTGAAATGGAGAAAGAAAGGAAAGACAGCAACAGTGAGAGACGAAGGAGAAAGTAAAAAATCCCTCCGACTCAACCCATCCATATTTATGAACAAAACCAAGGCGCTTCGATTCTCGTACAGAACGAAATCCAACTCTTCGGTTATCGAGGCGAGCCCCTAAAATGAAACCCAGACTCCTGGGATCCCGCCCGAAAAGTGACCTCAAAACTGACAACAAATCAACAACATTTAATGCAAAAGATCTCCATACGTGGCAAGATGACGTGGCGAAAACCCCTGCGGCCTAGTCATCCATGCGGCCGAGACATCCATGCGGCCGAACATCATGCGGCCGAAACATCATACGGCCAGAAGAATACATGGCCATGCTTCTTATTCAAAGTATTTCAATTTTGCAAATTGAAAACTTTGAAGGGGTCTTGTAGAAGCATGAAAAGAATAAAGAAGGATCCATGCAGCCAGAGGGTCCCTGCGGCTCAGACAGTTCATGCTCAAGTATCTATGCGGCTCGAGCGTCTACGCGCTCAAACAAGTCTCATGCGGTTCAAAGAGGAGCCACGTGGCCTACAAATGGCTCTCTCATTTTGCATTTAATGCCTTGACGACTGACAGCTTTGACGAAGTGACAGTCTGACACGAAGATATCATTATACTCCCTCATAATGACGGACTCCTCGGAAGCGAAGAAAATCTCTGACATAATCCTCCGAGATCAGAAATTGTCATGCGGCCTTGACACATGGATAGCCCAATGCGGCTCACGAAGACTAGCTCCATGCGGCTCATGAAGGCCAGCCCCATGCCTCATGAAGACCAGCCCCATGCGGCTCACGAAGACCATCCCCATGCGGCTCACAAAGGCCATCTCCATACGGTTCACTCATACTCATGCAGCTCAAATCATTACCATGCGGTCCAAATGCTTTGGGGGGACCACTCTTAGGCAGCCTGGACACGTGGCCAGCTTTATGCGGCCCAACTTTCCTGCGGCTCAGACATGGCATGATAGCATGGCACTGGCATCAGATTGATTGAAATCTCTCAGCAAATCCTAATAAATATTGGGATCAAATCAGATCATTTATAAATAAGCCAATTAAAGACACGTGTCGAGGAATCTGAGGTTGGCATGACAAATCAGGAAGGATTTATGTCAATCAGCATTAATTATCCACAAAAGATTTGATGCAATCACATTTATTGCTCAAATCTCGATGAACGGCCCAGATTTAATAATCCTTAGCCGGACTTTCAAGAATAGGCAATCATTAAACCCTAACGATGCCCCCCCACTCTTATAAATAGCAGGGTGCCATTTCCTTGCGAAGTCACACAGAGATACGGAGAGACACATATACACAGAGACAGATATAGAGAGATACAGAGACAGACGCGCATAGAGCCAGAGAGCCTGAAAAGAGCATTTCTTCATCAACGCCCGTCGTTCTTCTACAAAGTCAAAAAGCTACCCAATCGTCCAAGGAGTAAGGCAGAGCGACCGTTGCTTTCCCGAGCCTCTATCGTCATCCCCCAGAATCTAAAATAAACAATTGTACTAAGACTGTTGTACCTAGGTTTTCGTCCCTAGGCTTTCTTTGTACAAGCGAGTTTGTATTGTGAAGTAAAAGTTCAGTCCTCCGATAATTGTTATGTCCTTTTATATTTCATGGCAAACAGTTATTTATCCGAGGATCTCCAAGAGTTGGGAATAAATGTTGTACTGCCAGGTTTTGACAGACATTTATCTACACTTGGTGTACATTTCTTTGGTTAGAGGATCAAGGTTGCCCTACCTATAGATCTAGATTCAGAGACTCCAAGAAAGGACCGAGGCTGGCGAGCCGACAAGACAGCAGATTCACGAGGACGAACATTGAGTTGCGAAGAACTCTATGCATTCCAGTGGGGAGCTACGTCAGGAGTTGATGGTA
The DNA here is from genome assembly GCA_029216955.1 of Iris pallida. Lineage (NCBI taxonomy): Eukaryota > Viridiplantae > Streptophyta > Magnoliopsida > Asparagales > Iridaceae > Iris > Iris pallida. The sequence goes on from JANAVB010021798.1 coordinate 3,122,030, forward strand.
GAGGCGTATAGCTTGATATATTCTTTTATCCCGAAGGTACGAAGGTATACAGAGATTTGTGACAACACTACTGGTGGCATGGGATGAAGAGGCGAGTTGCTCGATTTGTAGCGAGATGCTTGGTTTTCAGCAGGTCAAGGCCGAGCACCAGAGGTCTGCAGGACTATTACAGCCGCTTTTCGTTCCTGAATGGAAGTGGGAACATATTACGATGAACTTTGTTACTAGATTTTTGAGGAGCTCCCGCGGAAGAATGTAGTTTGTGTCATTGTGGATTGAGTCAGCTCATTTTTTTCCTTCAATGTTGGGCAATCTATAAGGTTCTTGATTTGTACATGTGGCAGATTGCGTCTGCATGGAGCACCATTCAGCATTATGACGGATCGAGATTCTATATTTACGTCTCATTTCTGGAGGCGAACATCAAAAGTATGTAAGAGAGTTTGGGGAACCGTCTCAAATTCAGCACAACTTATCACCCGTAGACTAACGGACAGTCAGAGCGCACGTCTAGACACTGAGGATATACTGAGAGCTTGTATGTTAGATTTTGGAGGATCTTGGAGGATCATCTATATTGGTAGAATTCTCCTACAACAACATCTACCAGGCGAGCATACAAATGGAACCTTTCAAGGCACTGTACGACAGGAAGTGCAGATCTCCAGTTTGTTAGTGACGTTGGAGGACGTCACATACTTGGTCCAGAGTTGGTAACGTAGACAGTGGAAAAGGTTAAACAGATTTAGTGTTACCTCAGAACGGCACATGACAGATAAAAGTACTAGTCTGATGCGCATCGCTGACCCTTGGAGTCCAAGAAAGGAGATCACGTATTCTTGAGGATATCACCTGTTGGCCCATTGGTCATATGGTCAACCTGTTTTAATAATTGATCAAACTCTGTCTGGATATTTGAAGCTAGTCAAGATGTATCGGACTCTTGGACATGAACAAAGACAGCTATCTACACAGTTCAAGACCGAAGCTATGTTTGCCTGTTCGAGTCTGTATTTCCTTTAAGCATTGTATTTTTATTTATTGAGTCTAGGAATACGTTGTACATCGAATCGTACTGGCAAATAGGCTATTCCAAAATGTTTTCAAAATACTTTTAAATATCCTTTGTTTTAAAAACATTCTTTTAAACAAAAGCTTCAAAAAGGTTTTCAAAAAGGTTTTCAAAAATCCCCAAAAATTAATTTTAAAACCCTAACCTAACCCTGACAGAACTCGGCCAGAGTTCGGTTGGTGGCCGTTTGATTTTTGAATTCTCTGAAACTTGGTCCTCCTGCAGTTGCGGATTTGACCGAGATTTCCTCATCGAGTTCTGTCCGAATTCTGCCAGAATTCTGTCTTTGGAATTCCTATAAATAGAGAAGATTTCGATCATTTCAACTCACTCATTCACTTTCAATCTTCTATCTATCTAAAGCTTTCAGTCTTCTAAAGAGTTTTTCTTGAGCTTTAATTTCAATCCCAAGCCAGTTACAATCCTCTAGTCGATTTGCCAGTGCGGTACGGTCTAGAAGTTTCTGAGAGATTGTAATCAGAAGGCTTGATTGAAGAATACCTCTTCACATTTGAAGTTGGACGAGTTCTTCGTATCAAAGCTCGCGTTGTAGAAGTTACAAGGCCTTCGTAAGAAAACTTGCAGTTTTGTCAATAGTGGATTCAACTGGTAGCAAGAGTTCTACCGACTGGATTAGTCCTCAACAGAGGGAAACCAGCATACATACTGCTCTTTGCGTTTGCTTTCTTATCTCTGCCTTTACTTTACTTAGTTGTGATTATTATTCTGTAATCTTGCTGCTAACATTTTTAATTAGCAATTTTCCCTGCCTACTCTATTCAGCCCCCCTCTAGAGTATTGTGCTTTACGATTTTGTTCCTACAATTGGTATCAGAGCGGGTGTTACAGGTAAAGCAAGGTAACAGTACAATTATTTTTCATTTTATTAACTGTTATATAGATCACAGCACAACACATGGCAACTGTGAAATTTAAGTGAAGGCCAGGCCACAAACAGACCTCCATTGTTTGATAGTACAACTAACCTATGGAAAATACGGATGAGTTTTCTTCTTAAATCTCTTGACTTTGATTTATGGTATATTGTTATTGATGGCTATCAAAAGCCACCTCGTATAAATGTTGAGTTTTAGTTGAAAAACCCCATAGCAGATATACAGAGGAAGAAAAGAAAAAGGCCAGTCTGACGCACGTGCTATTATGCTCTATTTTGTGCTTTAGACATAACTGAATTTAATCGGTGTCTATCTGCACAACAGCTAATAATGTATGGAAGCTACTTGAAGTCACCACATAAAGGCATAACGCAAGTCAAAGAATCTAAAGTCAGCAGACTTACTCAAGAGTATGAGGTTTCAAGATGAAGTCCAACGAAACAGTTGCTCAAATGT
>JANAVB010021798.1:3124466-3191237 GCA_029216955.1 Iris pallida
CGGGTTAGGACCAATGTCGGTCCTAACGTTAGCCTACCAAGCATAGGCTTGGATTGTGGGCTACGACTTTGATGGGTGATAGCTAAATTGCTATTAGATATCAATTACAAAAAATATTAATTAATTAATTAAAGCTAGTACTTACTTTAATAACTATTTTTAATTAATAATAACATGGTTAGCAGTTAGTGTTAGTTTAGTGATTTTTCACTTTTTCTATTTTCTATTATATGTACAATTTTTATTTAGGGTTCCTTCTACACAATATATATGCTCACATCCCCAAAATATTACATCTTGCACAAATCCAAAACCTAATTTCTACTCACACCAGCTGCCACCCCCTGTGGTCGACTTCCGACCACACCCAATGCAATAACTCAACCATCACCGCCGAGCCACTCATTCCAGATCCATCGCCACTACCACCACCCCAACTTCCGGCCACGTCTCCCACATCACAGCATCCCCGACCATATCCCCATGACCAAACTCAACATCACCACCCCATTGGCCCAGCTTCGACAACACCACAGCCCCAATCCAGAACACCACCACCGCCACCATTGCATAAACCCCCATCACTTCCACCTCCGTCGCCATCACCACTCTTGCCCCAACCTTCCATGTCGCCGCCAACACCACCGGACACCCATGGCCAAGCCCTGCCACCACCATACAAACACAGAAAGGAGAGTGAGTGAGAATCCCTCACCTTCGTGCCGTCTTGATTTCATATACCGACGTCGGAGTTCTCCGGCACCGCGCCCGTCGCTCGAGCCTCCCGAACCGCGCCACCTCAGTACCTTTCATCGCCGGTAGACCCGCCGACAGCGTCTGATCTGCCACATCCATTTTCCCATGCCTTGGTGAGCGTCCCGATCCCTCTTCCCTTACTCTTCTCCACTCTCCTCTCTTTCTCAGGAAATTTTCCTTTCCTCTTAAATTTTTTTGGAAATACTGAATGGGAACTTTGACCCCTGTTGCCCATATAAATAATATTTGGTTTTTTATTTTTATTTAATATTAAAGGGATTAGAGAGTAGACCCTCTATTTCCTTTATTTTTTGGTAGCTGCTGCTCTCCCCGTTACTCAAAGTAGGTTTTATTTGGAATGGTTTCAAATAAGTAACATGTGAGACCCTTCTCTTCTAATTTATTTAGTTTGATTGAGAGTGAAGTTGTGGCAGCAGCCTTGTAGTCATTAATGAGTTATTATTTTATTATTATTAATGATTAGTTGTTAAGTAGTAATTTGGAGTTTTGAGTGGTTAAGCTTAATGTGCTTTTTAAGGTTAATTGGGCTGCCTCCTCTTGGGCTTGGGCCCACTGATTTTAATAAATTATGTAGGTTCATATAAATACAAGATTTGGACTGATTTTCATAATTAGGTTACATATAGATAATAAGTGTAATTTAATTAGTATTGCAATTACTATTTTTAGTTAATAATATTTATTTAATGTCTTGTTAATCAATAATTTAGCTAGTAATATCTTTGGACATTTTAGTATTTTAGATAGTAAAATTTTATAAATAAATGATTAATTAGTAAATCATTTTATAAGGGTTTTGACTCTATGTGAGTATTTAGATATATTTTTCATAAGATGTTTTGACCATATGTATATTACATTATATTTCAAGGTAGATTTTGACCTAAAATACTATTCCTATAACTTCCAAAATATTTATTGGACTACTAGTTTTCGATTTTCAACTATTATCTGAATATGGCTTACTTGTGATATATATAGTTATTGACATTAAAAAAATTTTTCCAGAATTTCTTATATATATATTTAGTTATATATTTTATTCATAATCGCGACTATTAAAGTCGTTTCATATTTCTTTATTTGATTATCGTACCGAACCCTGATTTTGGACCCCCAATATTGTTTGCCATAAAATATAAAAGAACAGAACAATTATCAGAGGACCGGACTTTTACTTCACGTTACAAACTCGCTTGTACAAAGAAAGCCTATGGACGAAAACCTAGGTACAGCAGTCTAAGTACAATTGTTTATTTTAGATTCTGGAGGGTGACGATAGAGGCTCGGGAAGGCGACGGCAGCCCTGCCTTACTCCTTGGACGATCGGTATGCAGCCTTGGCTCCTGTGAAGAGATGGTTGGCGTTGATGAAGAAATGCTCTTCTTGCTCTCCCTCTATTACTCTTCTGGCTTCTCTCTCTCTCTTTGTGTATTTTCTCTCTGATTATTGGAGGAGTCTCTCTGTATCTCTCGCAAGGGAATGACACCCTGCTTATTTATAGGAGTGGGGGCATCATTAGGGTTTGGATGATTACCCATTCTCAAAGTGGCGGCGGCCTGATGTTTAATCAATCTGGACCATTAGTTTTAAGCGTGAAGGATCTGGGCCATAAATGGGGATAGTATTGAATCCTGTGAATGATTAATGCTGATTGCTTTAAATCTTCATGATTGGTTGTGTCAAGCTTGGATCTCGCACCACGTGTCCCATTGGCTTGATCACGAGTGATATGCCCTGATCTCATTAATTATGAGGATAACGTTAAATATGGTTATTGGGATCTGGTAAATCTCTGATTGATTTAAAACCACGCGTCCCATAATCACCCTGCTACCAGCTGTCAAGTCATGGAGGCAATTGAATCTCTGCCACGTATCTTAATGGTGGACCCTGCCAGAGCCGCATGATATCCATGAACCGCATGAGACAGCGTCTCAGTGAGCCGCATAGGTATAGTGCTTGTGAGCCGCATGGGATGGCTTCTTGGTGAGCCGCATAGGTATAGTACTTGCGAGTCGCATGGGATGGCTTCTTGGTGAGCCGTAGGAAGATGATTCCTGCCAGCCGCATGAAGTTGTTCTTCAATTGAGCCGCATGGGAATAGCCACGTGGCAATCTTGGATCGTGTCAGAGATTTTCTCATGTTTCCGAAGAGTCTGTCATTACGACAGGACCATCATGGCACTTTATGTCAAAGCGCCGTCAGCTGTCAAATTAGGGCAGAGCATTAAGCATTAAATAAGGCCATTACTTGACGGCCAGCTGTGCGAAGGGATCCCACGGGGACACGTGGTGTTGATCGAGCCGCATATCTCTGTTGGTCGTTTGTGAGCCGCATATACTCCCGAGCCGCATGAGGCTGGGGGACTCTTTGAGCCGCATGGGACTGTCCCTATGTAAGCCGCATGGATTCTTCTACTCCGAACCGCATGAGATTGAGAGTCTCTCCGAACCGCATGCGACTGCCCCAGTATGAGCCGCATGGAGTTCTCCTGTTCCGAGCCGCATAGAGCATCATTCTGATATTTTCCATGCTTCTACAGGACCCCCTTCAAAGTTTTCAATTTGTAAAATTGAAATACTTTGAATAAGAAGCATGGCTTTTGCTAACCGCATAGATGGTTCAGCCGCATGGATTTATCTGGCCGTATGAACTGTTAGGCCGCATAGATTGTTTGCCACGTGTGCAAATCTTCTGCATTAAATGCCCTTGATTCGTTTTTTGAATTAACGCCGCTTTTTGGGGGAGGATCCCAAGAGTTAGTTTCTCTTTGACCGAAGCATTTTGCCTTTTATTCTTTTAGGCGGCATGCGAATCGAGGCGTTTGTTGATTTTCGAGCCTCCTTCGCCTATAAATAGGAGTAATTTTATTCTTTGAGGGTTTCTTTACCTTCTCTCTTTGCTCGAACTCCTTGTTGCTGACCTCCTCTTCGTCTTCTCCCATCAACGATCGGCAATGGCTCCCAAGAAGACTACCGCTGCTACGGGCAAGAAGGCCGCGTCGTCTTCTACGGCAGCGAAGGGCAAGAAGGCCGCGTCTTCGTCGACTACGGCGGCGAACGTGGCGGCTCCTCCGCCGGCTGACGTGCCTGTTTTTCACCCCGATGTTCACCCGCCTATTGCTGGTAGGACCATCAACATGAACTGTCCTGGCTACGCCACATATTTTATGCGCGAGCCTATATTTCCAAGTATGCTGCGTGTCCGACTCATGTTCGAGCCGCATGGGATATGACCCAGGCATGAGCCGCATGAAAGTTATTGTTTGCAGCCGCATAACTACTTCATCATCAGGGCCGCATAAGCTCACCTGGACTTGGACCGCATGAGCTCTTTCAAACTGAGCCGCATAAGCCTATTTCGAACTGGACCGCATAAGCCTATTTCGAGCCAAACCATATAAGCTTATTCGAACTGAATCCGCATGAGCTCTTTCAAACTGAGCCGCATAAGCCTATTTTGAACTGAACCGCATAAGCTCATTCGAACTGAAACGCATGAGCTCTTTCAAACTGAGCCGCATGAGGCTATGCTGAGCTAAGCCGCATAAGCATCAAGTAGTTTGTGTTTCGGCTATCTTTTTGACTTATTTCCTTTGTCTTTCTTCAGTGAATCTGCCAGTAAATCCTGCGGGGGAACTTATAGTGGGCTCAAATCAGTTCGCCTTGGGCGTGCGTCTTGATGACTTAATTAAGCATGTGCTGAATCAATTTCCTGCTAATGAGCCTTCGGAGAGGTTGAACGCCATCGAGAATCAGACCCTCCATTATCTCCGCGCCATGATGACTACTGGAAAGTTGGATGGATTATACCTGAAGCCTTCATTCCTCTTTGGAGATGCTTTAATCATAAAGAATCCTCGAGTATTAGAGATTTCTGAGAACTGGGATTTTTCTTTGGATGGGATAGCGATCCATATTCCTCTCATGGAACGTCATTATCCTCTGTCGTGGTTCAATATGGTACTGTTGGACAGGAAGATGGTGTGTAACTTAACTCCTACCCAATTAGGGATGTTGATGGGCAACATTCATTATAACCCGAACATACGGTCAGCGTACGCGGGTAAGGATTCCGTCCTCCGGTACATGATGGGTCTAGCCCCAGGCTCTTTCATGAATGTATACGGTCCCAACTTCACACTCACTCAAGCTGATACATTCCTGAATCGGCTCGCACGCAAGAAATCTTATCCCGTTGGCAGACTGGCATTGCTGAACTGGATAAACCCCACTTCTACGTGGGCCCAGTTGACCGCTTGGGTTCTGCAGACCTACGGAACATTCCTGCGGGAGGTGGGACTTTATCATGCCATTCGGGGCACTTGTCACGGGCTTCCTATCAATAAACCATTGTTCGTGGCGCTCTTGGAGATGTATAACCGGCGAACGGGGACGTTCTTTGCACCCGGAGGGGAGTTGGGGCTTGCTCTCCATGAGATGTATACTGTCTCCAAACTTCCGTGGGGGAACGAGCCTTTCGAGGTGTATACCCCGTCGAATGAGGAGTTCGAGGACTTGAACCGACGGCTCCCAGGTTTTGTTGCGGTGTATCAGGAGTTGCTGTGCCATCATAGTACTTGTCACCAGATGGCTATAAAAAAAGGTGGATAGCTCAGAAGGGACCGCTCCCCACACCACATCCTGGGTCAATTATCTTTTTAAAGTTGACCCTTCTGGCGAAGTTACTCCTCGAACCCCTCGAACCCAGGGAGAGATAAAGGACCTGATGTCGAGCGTCAAGAAGTCGCGGTCCAAGAGTGACATATTCGGGAGTCAAACTGACTCTCTTAGCTATTTTTACTACGGCACCACGCAGATGTCAGAGAAGGCGCTCCTGGCTGGATTTTTAATGATATGGCTACGGAACTGCGTAGTCTCGGGAGGGACAGGTTCTATTGAGAGGATCAGTCGCCACTTCATTCTCCCTGCCGTTAAGCTGGTATTTGGAGTTAGACTGGCTCTTCTTCCGGCTATGGTGTGTAGCATACACCATGGTCTCCGAACATTCTCGTTACCGGGACATCACGGTGCATGGCCTCCCGGGCGCATAGGGGTTTCGGCGCATGGGGGTCGTCGTCCCCAAACAACAAGTTCTGCCATAGAAGTTCCAAAAATTTGCCATGGCCATAACTTCCTCACCCAAACTCGAAATCAAGCGAAATAAAGGCCAAAACTACACGAAATCAAATTCTCTACAACATGGAACTACTAGTTTTTGGAAATACCAAGTTTTTAAAGACCAAAACCAAGAAAAACAAGAAGAAGCCTAAAACTTAGATCCACAAAAATATAACCATCAAAACTGAAAACTTGAATTTTTAAAGATACTTAGAATCATGAAAGGAAGATAATAAAACAAACAAAAATAACATTGTTCAAGATTTGGCAAGATGTACTTGCCTTAGTTTGGAGAAGAAAATGAAGAGGAAGAAGATGAAAGGAAATAAAATGATGGAGAAGAGAGAGAGAGAGAGAGAGAGATAAAGGAGTTGGGTTTTATACAAAACCCTTCTCATCTCAAACCAAACTAAACCAAGTTAAGATTAAACCAAGTCAAGGCTAAGAAAGACAAGTTAAAACACAGGTTACCAAACAAATGTCAGAAATCCATATACGTACACTGAAAATACGTATAACAAAGAATATGAGTGATATACATGCCGTCGGTATACACTGGTATACTGGCGGTATGCCGATCAAGGAGAAAATCTATGAGTTGGAAAATTTTAAAGCACTCTGAAAACTAAGAAAGCATGAAATACAGTACAAAAATATGGATCGGTATATAAATATTAATATTGTGAGACGATTCTCATAGGTCTTACTGAGGCCTCCTCATCCGTCTTCCCAAGGACTCGATCAGCCAACCCTTCATTGGCCTCCTCCGCAACTGTTTGTATGATCTCTTCGACAAACCTTTCGATGGTCGACCCCTCGACGGCTTATCCGGGCAATACTTCAACCACTTCCTCAGACAGACCCTCTACCAGACTGTCCTCCTCCTTGTCCCGCACAACAGAGTCATCTTCCAAATGAGGAAGAGATGCAAAGACAGGACTCGAGGTAAAGGCTTTAGCTTCAGCATTTACCTTCCCTCTGGTTGGCTCCATATAAGTTGTAGGTAACCTCATATGGTCCTGCAGAGATGAAGCCAACGGCTCAAAGGGGCCCAAAGTCTTGTACTCGAAAGGAGCGGGTGGAGGGACATCCTCCGAGTCAGAACAAACAACAGCCGCAATCCTTCCCTCGGTCCTAATGGCTCAAGGAACATTGGGCGCAGGCTCTTCAGAAAGTTTTCTAGGCCCTTATGACCATGAGGGCCCCGCCTACATGAATCAAACAATTATAAGGCATAAAAAGAAGATAAAAAACATTGCAAGGGCAAAACACCCAAACTTACCCTTGAAGAAGATTGAACAAAAAAGGTATTTACCTCCACAGAAGGCTGTCAGGATGATGCATCCCGCAAAGGCGCGAAAGTTACTTTGGCCCTCTTAATAGGAGGAGAGCTCGCCCCAGAAGAAATCGAACATTTTTGTGGGTCACTCAAGAGAATCGCCTTCCCTCTTCCCTTTCGCGATGAGCTGAACCATCAGTAGTTCTGCTCTCCTAAGAAGCAAGCCTCTGAGGACGCTGCAAAGACGATCGAGTTGCCTCAAACATCGTCCCCTCAAGTAAGCTCCTTTGGCGGTCGTACTCCGATGAGAAGTTATTCGCAATGTAGTAAAACTTCGTGGCAGAATATAACAGATGCGTCTCTTCATGCATCGAAGGAATGGTAAATCCTGTACCGGTACGACCATCACTGAAATAACGCCATGCCATGGCGCCATCCAGGAGGCTCCCCCCGTAACCAAGACAGGAGCTTGGATTACCTATCATGACCTGGCTATAGCCAAATTGACGCACAAAGCGGCTAGGTAGGTAAGGCTCTATGTACACCCGATTCTGGTTTTGATACACCAAATGGGAGGGGCGGATGGACTACAGCCAACGAAATGCCCTGAGGATTATATTCGCGTCCTCTAACAGTTCATCTGTAAGGTAAATGTTATAGAAAGGTGAAACCACACGGATGGCATATTCTCTTAATCTAACCAATATCCATCTAAAAGCGGGAACGTCCTGATCAATCCTGTCCACAGCTTCATAATTATGCAGGGTCGCATCCCATGCTTATACCCCAAGAGGGTATTGGGAGCTATCAAACCAGGGCAGTGCAAGGCTAACCAACCCATTAGGTAGTGGTAGGGGAGTTCGACCGACGGAAAATCTCCATCCCTCCCTCCATGCTCGATTATTCTCTGGGAAAACTCCCGTAGGCCACGCAAGATGTCACATAGCATGGTCGACAGCAAAGCCAAAGAATGTCTGAAGGCGAGCTTTACAGCGGGCAAGATCAAATATTGACTAATCCGATCAACATGCCCCGAACCTCCTGAAACCACGACCTTTCACAGCCATATCATCAAAAAGGCGGCTAAGGCCGTTTTATGTCTTAGGGCAGTCAAATTTTGACAGAAAAATTTATAGACTTTGGAGGTGGGTTCCCCTCGGCATCTACTGACGAAGCCGACACTCCAGCATCGGCCATCATATTATCTACTTCGTCAGCAGTGTACTCCCGACGCGTGGTAAAATAAGCCTGCCCCGGTATTGATGGAAGCCTCGTGAAAATATTATCGGTCCAGGCCTTGATATATGGCTAATCTTCTGCCCCTCCCCGGCACTTACACACCTAGTAATGGCGAAACAACTCCTTATATATAGTCATCATCTCAGGGTATGTATTCTCCAACCTAAGAAACTCCTCACTGCAAGGAGTATACTCCTCATAAGGGTGACCCCCCTACGACAGCTTTGAGATAGCGCACATCTTATGAAGAGCCAGGCTTATCTCTCCGCATGGAGTACAGAATGTCCCTATATGATGATTAAACAACTCCAGCAAAGCAAGAAAGAGAGGCCGGTTGGCTTCGATCCCTTGTGTAGTGGCCTTGTGCAGCGATGGAGGCATGTACCTCTCAGGTCCAGTTGGTACCTCCCCACTGCCAAGAAAGACAACTCCCTCTACTCCTGGTCGGGATAAATCCAGTCGGCGACATAAAAGGTACCTTTTGGATAAGTATGGCCAGTATCCAACATCCCGTTAGCAAATAGGGAGCCACGGCAGGGATATACTTTAGTGGCAGACACATCAGGAAGATGACCAGGGAGCAATACCCGCAGCATGGCGGGTGGACCATCAGGCACACCCTTGAAGAAATCTCTCCGATTGGAGCACCCTTCCTCTATAATAAGACCATTCATCAAAACATCACGTCTCGGGGTCAAATCCCACTTCATGACGCGTGCCTCCGATAAACAGGAGACGACGAAAAGTAGAGGATGACGGCCGACAAACGCACGAACAAAGGAACGCCATAGTTCTCGATATACCAGCCCTCGGTTATTCCTAAGAGCTCGACATTTTGTAGCAACAACTCATAATTGAAAAGAAAATGAGGCTTCAATATCTTAACAGTATCCAATGGGCCAGACAATAAGCCTCGATCCATTATGCGACGAAAGTAAGTGAGCCGTTGTTCCTGGATCATAACCAGGTGACTCCGTGGCTGAACATATGCAACCAACTGTGTAGTAGAAGCGACAAGTGCTACCTCAGCATCGTAACTTTTGATGCAGCCTATGAAGGCGAGGAGAATATCCTCAAAGAGAGTCGGGGGCACATAAACTACACGTAAATAAAGGGTGTCAGAAAAACAAAGACGGAAATACAACACCATAAAAAGGCTGAGGTGGCCAATTACGGAGCACCCAAATAGACACTATCGAAGTGCACCATGTATCGACTAACATGCAAACCGTACAGATACTCCGTATGTGACACTGTGCGTAGATATTAAAAGCATCTATAAGCCTTACCACAAACGAAGTAATGGCTATATAAGTCAAGATAACGAAACAACGATATTCTTTCAAGACAACGCTACTGAGAGTCGATGCTCATGTACGAATGGCAAGCCAAGAATCCAAAAAAAGAATCAAACACTTACCCGCAACGGGTGGCCGTATGTCTCCTACAATGGGAGGCTGCTCGACGACGACCGCCTCAAAAGCCGGTTGCTTCCCTTTGGCTTGACAGCTGCTCGATGTAGCCTCTCTGGTTCGCATCATAGACGACATTCTGGACGGCCTTGGGGGCTCTACAGCCGATCGGGGACTCGCCTTTGAAGGTGTTACAGTCGGATGGGAGATGGCCGCTACCCCACGAGCCTTCTTGGAACCTGTCGTGGAGGCCATCGAAATTCTTGATTTCTTGGCAGCCATGGCAAAAAAAGTTAGGGTTTGAAAAAAGGAGAAGACTGACAAAGATTTTGGTAAAGGAGTAGGTAAAAATAAAGAAAGCTAAAAAAATAAAGGAAGCTTTTCTCTTTCCCCCAACATTCCTACTTATAGAAAGAGCCGTGCCACGTCAACAGAAGAAGACAAGATGCTTCGTTCACCCTCAAAACGATGTGGGTTCAGAAAAAGGTCATGATAAATGTTCGTAAGAAACGAGGTGTCATGATCAAAACTTAAGGAAGCGAGGCTTTAGGTATTTAATACTGAAGCCCAAGCATGACGTCAGCCTGACAGCAGACGTGATGGGCATTTCACCTACAAAAAAACATGTGTCATGCTTCTTTTTAAAGTATCCCGAGCTTGACTCAAGTTCGGGATACTTTGAAGGGGGGTCTTGTAGAAGCATGAAAAAGCATAGGGTGACACAATGCACAGGTGGGTACTCTCGCTACCCACCCATCTTTATAAAGGCACAGATGACAAACAGCGTAGGTTGGTGCCCTCGCTACGAATCCAGCTTCACAGAAGCGCATGCGGTCAAGCACGCTAACAAAAAAGACAAACTCACATAAAACAGATAAAAAGTTCAAGGAAAGTTCTTTTTATTAAATCAAGGCTACAAGAGTCTATTAGAGATTCTTTACGATTACATAAAATAAGACTTCCTAGTTACAAGGATCTGTTACAAAGTATTTATGATTACATATGCAGAACTAAAAACTCCTAGATCTACGCTGGGGTTCATCTTCACAGTGTAATTGTCATGGGAGGAGGGACTGTGGATAGAAGATATGAATACAATCGCCATCAAAGTCTGCCACCACAACACCCTCCCCAGACGCGCAGCTCTTCCTGAAACAGCTATTGGCCCGAGCGAGAATTCAGTCCATATTACGACAGGAGGCCCTTTTTAAAAGCGTATCAGCTTTTGAGGCTCTTCCAGCCTAATAAAAGTGTGCATCCGCCAATGAGCAGGGCAGAGCACAACCTTGGGCACTTCATATTGGCAACCAGACCGAACTCGGTTTTCATGACCTCCAAGACCTCCAAGATGTCGCTCAGGTTCGAACTGCCCATGTGAAGCATTCCAGCACACCCCGAAGCTCATCATCAGTTCTTCTACGAAGGCACAACTCCTTTGAACAAGGGGATTGTGAGCCCCCTATTCTTAAGTATATATTTTTTTTTATAAATATTAGTACTTAGTTGATAGCAATTTAAATTTTTATTATTTACTTTACCTATGGTTATATTATAGCTAGATTAACTAGCCATAATATTAATTAGTTGTTTTAAAAATAAAAATATTTTTTAACATGATAATTAGTGACACTGGAATTCTAGCATCATTATTGATCTTATTATGAACATGGAAATGATATATTTTGTTAGTTGGGCTTAGTAGTAAACCTAAACCAATTTCCTTTGAAACCTAAATCTAGAATAAGCCTAAGACATATATTTTTTCGTATTTTTATTTAATAGTTTGGATTATATAAACTTAAGGGTCATATTTTTAGATAATATGAAATAGTAGTAATGATTGCGATTTAAAGGGTAGTAATATCCTTATTAATCCATAAGTAGTATTAATGCCTAAAACCATTTATTAGGTTGGTTAAACATCTCAATTTCCCTTCTTAAGTAACCCGGCCTAATACTTCTATCAAAACCAATGGACAAGAGAGCAACAAACTCTTGGTGATTCCTTATAACATTTGGGTTGACTCCTAAGCACCCGATTACCCGAACCCATACCTAATAAATTGTTCTATAGTGCAGTTCCTGGGACAGGTAACCGCTATCAACCCTAATCCAAGCCCTATATAATCTCCCGATCTCCTCTTCTCCTCCCCACGAAAACCTAGCCGCCACCTATAAAAACACACTCTCCTCTTCTTCCTCCTCGCATGTGCAGCATCGTCGGCGACGTTGTTGGATGCGCAGGCGAGTAGTCGCCATACTCGTCGTCGCGTGCTAAAGGCAGTCTCGAGCGCTGCATATTCACCGTCGTGCCGTAACTCCGTTCATGACGAGTACGACAAGTTCCTTCCCGCTGATGTTTTTCGTTCGAAGTCCGCATCCAAGGAGCCGAACACCTCTTCCAACCATTTTGGTACTGACCTTATCTTTCCTCTGAAACAATTTCTATAAGATTCGATTCAAGGGTATTGTAGGCCATTTTATGAAATATCGAGGCCGGGTGCTGTCTGTGTGATGCTTGATTAGGTTCACTCCTATATATCTGCTATATTGGAGGTTCCTATGCTTAGCTAAGGATATGCTTACATACATAAGGAACAGTAGAAAAACACATGAAGGAGAGGAAGAGAAATGTATTGAGGCCCTGTGGGTGTTCAAAGAACATGAAAATGTTCGGGAGGTGCCGGATTAGTGATGGGTTGGAAGTAGGATTATGTTAATTTGATGGGAGATTTTCTCAAATAAATACCCCATGCATGTTGTGTAAATAGGAGAAAGGCATAAGAGATTGGGATCATTCCATGCTGTTACTGATTAGAAGAATATATTGCTGTGAAAAAAAAAGAAAAAAAAGAAAAAAAAAAAGAAAAATCTTGTGAAGGGATGAAAGGAATATATAGGTGTGGTAGTTTGATATTGTGTAGAGTGTATAGTGAATGCAAGTTAGCTTCTATTGTTGGCAGCAGAGAGCAAATGGTTGGGTTGCTTACTTGTGCTTCACTACTTTATTGTAGTGAAATGTGGTTTGCATATAAAAAAGTATGGGGAATTAAGACTATGGTTCATTAAGCAATGTTATGCATGTGGAAACATGGTGTTTCCTACAGACTGTGATTACATTTCGACTTAGTGCAAGCATGGCTATTTTGGGTTGTATTCTGACATGGGGTGCAACATTTGGAATTTTGTGTTAAATGAATTTATGTTGATGTTGTAAGCAAATTAAGGAACCAGTAGGATTTTATGTCCTATTTCACTGTTAGATGATTTCAAATAAAGTAGTGATGAAAGTATGGGTGTGGAGCTAAAAAGGGACATAGGAGCTTGAAAATGTTATATGAAGGAAGACAGTTGTGTATACATAGGAGAAATAGGAGTAGGAATTCTGTGCTAAATACTGTTTATAGGTTGATTAAATAACCAAGTTTAATATGCACTATTGTTAAAATGAAAGCATAGCAAATACGTAATTAATTAATTAGTCCTAAATTATTTCTCTAGGTTCTTGAGGCATTTCAGACTTGAGCGTTGGACTGGCTGTACCACCTTTTCAGCATCCAAAGCTAGGCAAGTGTACCTTGCCATTCTTGTACTTCGGTTACATTATCTAGAATTCTTAAATATTTATTTATTAGTAATTAATTGCAATACCTAGGACCATGTTCGGTACTTCGTGTCCGAATCGCATTTGGGTGCCGATGGCCGTTAGTGTCATCGGGTATCGAACCTTGACATTCACATTTGCGATATCGCGACAATTCGTTGCATATTATACTCTTAACCTAGGACATATTCATGTGACACTACATTGTTGATGGGTTTTCGTACTTGTACATATTGATGTTCGAAGATTCGAGTTGATTCTAGGACGACGACATTGACATGCGTGCACTGTTACTATTCTATTTATGACTCGTTGTCCTAGCTAGAGTCTGATCGACCGACTCGTAGATATGATTCGTGAAGTCACATCGGTGGAGAGAAACATACACCGTGCGCTAGGGCTACTTTCCCACAGAGTTACCGCTGCCTCATTACCAGAGCTGCAAAATTTCATAGTTATCACAGTTCCTTATCGGAACTGAGGATTTTCATAGTTATCAGAGTTCCTTACCAGATTTTCGGATTACACCGTGATAGCCCGCGTGTTCGAATAATATTTCTTAAATTGCATTTCATAGTAGCTGGTTATGTTAGATTTACCTACTTTATCAGCCTTACTATACTTTATTTATTCATTCATTACTGTAGTACACTTGGCCTATATATTATGTACCTTATTTGCGTCCCTCTGAGGACCTGTTTTTCTTCCAGGTTGGCTGAATAGATTTTGGTTGAGCGTCTTGCTGGATGTTGATGGTATTCATTCATTACAGGTATTCAATCTTCCAGAGTTATATATTTCATTTATTGTTATTTGTATCTGCTTAGTAGCCTAGTATTTATATACTCATTTTATCTTTTCGAGTCTATTCGGACAAGTATGATTATTGGGCTGCAGACTAGTATTCATATTTACCTCCTTATGTTTTCGTACTTGGATTGAGATATAGTGTTGTTGTAGTGATTAGTTACACCATTTTGACAGCTTATACGTATTCTAGTCGGACTAGGGTCTGGTTGAGTACGTAGTTGGCCATTGCCATGTGCCTTGGTCCTGCGTATTGGGGCTAGGGCATGACATGGTTTTTGTGGTGGCCCATGTAGGTCTCGATTTGTCATTTCGGTTATGTTATTGTACTGAGCGAGCCTGCAGTTAAAATTAAGATTTAATAGGATCTCCTTCGATATTGCTATTTTTGTTCCTCATCTTCTCCTACTATTTCGGAGAGACAGACATTCGTGCGTAGTAATTATCCCCGGATGTATATCCTCGCAAAGACGAAGAAGGAGCACTTGATTGAATATTTTGTAAGAAGATAGTTATCTATGTTAAGAAGGGTTAGAGTAGATAGTTTTCCAGATGCTAAGCTAGAAAGAACTGACAGTCAAAGGTTTGAGTAAGACTTGTACCCAACAACGTGAGCCTAGAATGAGATAAAATCTATCCATTTATATGAGTTAGAAGTGCTCTGGAAGTATTGGTGGCTAGAAGGATTTATTGAATAATAAAAGTTCAAGTAATGTGTGAAGATCTATGATAAAGCAAAGTTAGCTGTTAGGGTTAGCTATAGTCCATGGTTGTATGAGTAAGTGTGAAAAGGACTTAAGAATATGGAAACTTGAGGCTCTAACCTTGGAGAAAGTTTTCTAATATTAGAATTTCAAGTAAACTCATGTATGGATGATACCAATTTTCATATTTGGATAACACAGAGTATCAATGATAGAAATTGAGGAAATAAGAATCGATGTATGGCATTGGTTAAAGATAAGGATTAGGTGGAGGATTAGCCTGGACAAAATAGTGGGTGACCTATACCTAAGATGAGTTTCTGAAACCATTACTGAGTATGAACATTTACAAGATAACATTGGATTACTGTTGTAATAAGAGAACATAAAAGAATGATTGATAGCAGAGTTTAAAGGATAACAGATTGAGGGACTAAGTAGAAATAGATTAAGGATTAAGAATGCCGATAAAAGTTTAAGGGATCATATAAGAGTAAATTAAGTATGCGATAAAGAAAGAAATCATGACAAAGGAATAATAATATAAGGTACAAACAAGCTACTATTTGTAAATCAAGTACGAGAGAATCTATATATGACTAATTGAACCTATGGCTAAGCTTAACATAAGAAAATATGATAAACACAAGATATAGGGAAGAGCTATAAGATCAAGAGAGAGATAGATGGTTAATTTGAGGCTTAAATAGATGTTGGAGAAAAACATATGAGAGAGTTGAATTATAAACTTAGGAACCATAGACATAGAATATGTCAGATATAGAAGGGATGCTAAGATTTGGGTTGTTCAAGATGGTATCTTCGAAGAACTAGGAAAGGGATGACCAGGTTTAAGAGGGAGTAGCACAATGATCACTTTGTATGAACTTAAGCTCCAGATAACAGAGATAGATTACCAAGGTTTTATCAGGCTGAATGTTTTACCATAGAAATCTTCGAACTTGTTCATATCGAATGAGGAAGGATTGATATGTTTGTGCATCGTTTCTAATGATTGAATGCAGTGACTGCGAAGAACAAGTATTCTTTGCCATGTATAGATTATTGTTTGATCGATTGAGCGATGCATGTGTGTTCTCGAAGATTGATCTCAGGTCAGGCTAACACCAGATCAAGGTTCGAAAGGAGGACATCCTGAAGACGGCCTTTCGGACGAAGTATTGCCACTATGAGTACCTTGTGGTGCCGTTTGGTTCAACTAACGCGCCAACATTGTTCATGAGTCCGATGAACAAGATGTTCCACAAGTACTTGGACAAGTTCATGGTGTGTTCATTGATGACATTTTGGTGTACTCCAAGAGCCACGAGGAGCATGATGAGCATCTCAGGATCGTGCTAGAGACTTTGAGGATGGAAAAGTCTGTATGCCAAGCTCAGTAAGTGTAAATTCTGTCTGAGCAAGGTATTTTTTTCTTGGACATATTATTACTGGAGATGGACTAGCAGTGGACCCAGAGAAGATTACAGCTGTGAAGACTTGGCCAGCTCCGACGTCAGTTACAGAGGTTAGGAGTTTTTTCGGACTTACCGAATATTTTTTGAGGTTCGTAGAAAACTTCTCAAGGATTGTTGAGCCTATGACGCGTTTGATGCATATGGATTAGGAGTTCATCTGGACGGAGGAGTGTCAGAAGGCTTTGATGAGTTGAAGAAGCGTCTGACTTATTAGGACAGTTGATGGTACATAAGAAAAACTACTCGACACACGACTTAGAGCTAGCTGTAGTGATATTTGCACTAAAGCTATAGAGGTACTATCTTTAAGGAGTACGAGTAGGGATATTTATTGATCACAAGAGTTTGAAGTACGTCTTTACACAGAAGCAGCTGAACATGAGGCAAAGACGTTGGCTGGAGCTAATGAAGGACTTTGAGATCGAGTTATAGTACCATTCGGGCAAGGCGAACGTCGTGGCGGATGCCTTAAGCATGAAGCCGATGGTATACTTCATGATGACTCAGCGTTATTGTAGAAGCATGGAAAAGAATAAAGAAGGATCCATGCGGCCAGAGGGTCCCCTGAGGCTCAGACAGTTCATGCGGCTCAAGTATCTATGCGGCTCAAACAAGACTCATGAGGTTCAAAGAGGAGCCACGTGGCCTACAAATGGCTCTCTCATTTTGCATTTAATGCCTTGACGGCAGATAGCTTTGACGAAGTGACAGTTCTAACACGAAGGAATTATTATGACTCTCTCATAATGACGGACTCCTCGGAAAGCGAATAAAATCTCTGACATAATCCTCCGAGAGTCAGAAATTGTCATGCGGCCTTGACACATGGACAGCCCCTTGCGGCTCACGAAGACTAGCTCCATGCGGCTCATGAAGGCCAGCCCCATGCGGCTCATGAAGACCAGCCCCATGCGGCTCACGAAGACCATCCCCATGCGGCTCACAAAGGCCATCTCCATGCGGTTCACTCATACTCATGCGGCTCAAATCATTACCATGCGGTCCAAATGCTTTGGGGGGGCCACTCTTAGGCAGCCTGGACACGTGGCCAGCTTTATGCGGCCCAACTTTCCTGCAGCTCAGACACGTGGCATGATAGCAGGGCACGTGGCATCAGATTGATCGAAATCTCTCAGCAAATCCTAATAAAATATTAGGATCAAATCAGATCATTTGCAAATAAGCCAATTAAAGACACGTATCGAGGAATCCGAGGTTGGCATGACAAATCAGGAGGATTTATGTCAATCAGCATTAATTATCTACAAAAGATTTGATGCAATCACATTTATTGCTCAAATCTCGATGAACGGCCCAGATTTAATGATCCTTAGCCGCCGACTTTCAAGAATGGGCAATCATTGTAAACCCTAACGATGCCCTCCCACTCTTATAAATAGCAGGGTGCCATTCCCTTGCGAAGACGCACAGAGATACGGAGAGACACATATACACAGAGACAGATACAGAGAGAGATACAGAGACAGACGCGCATAGAGAGCCAGAGAGCCTGAAGAGAGAGAGCATTTCTTCATCAATGCCCGTCAGTTCTTCTACAGAGTCCAAAAGCTGCACCCGATCGTCCAAGGAGTAAGGCAGAGCGGCCGTCGCTTTTTCGAGCCTCTATCGTCACCCCCCAGAATCTAAAATAAACAATTGTACTTAGACTGCTGTACGTAGGTTTTCGTCCCTAGGCTTTCTTTGTACAAGCGAGTTTGTATTGTGAAGTAAAAGTCCAGTCCTCCGATAATTGTTCTTTCTTTTTATATTTTATGGCAAACATGATGGCGACTCTGCTGGAGACAAACTTCTCCACGGCTGAGGAGTTGGTGACGCAATCGGATGCAGCCAAACTTGGCTCCACGCAACAGAAGATGGTCGTCCGCTTCGACCAACAGGCGTTTGAAGAAATGCTCTCTGAAGGAAGTGTTGGCCCGGTCCAGAAGCGAACCTGCACAAAGAAAGCTCGCTGCGAGTGGAGGCTAAAATCATTTGCTCCTCTACAAGCTCTGGACGGGGTACTCTCGGCTACCCAAGACGGCGAAGGCGACTCTCATACGGCTCCACTTCGAGCCGTAAAGCACTCTGCTGTCCCCAAGTCCGGCAGAGGAAAGCACTACGATACTGGATTTGCAGGGACAAAGAGCGACTCTATGCACCCCAAGAATATGCCGAGCACTCCTGTAGCCAAATCTGCCAACCACATGCAGGAGGCTCATAAGGATGAATCTGCCGGCCACATGAAGAAAGTCTATGCGGACAGATCATCCAGCCGCATGAAGAAAACTCATGCGGCTGAGACTCTCAGCCGCATGAAGAAAGCCTATGCGGCTACGTTTGCCAGCCGCATGAAGATTACTGATGACAGCCGCATAACACCCACTCCACGTTGCTCCGTCTTCGACCGCCTCTCCTATGGTCCTGATCTCTTGTGCTCCCAAGAAGATATGTCTGACTCTCTCCAGCATCACCTAGACTCTTCCTACTATGTTCCCTTACGCACTAGAACGAATAAGTCTAGGGCAGTGCGAGCCTGGCAAGCTCGGTCCGCTGATTCGGTCTCTGACCATCCGAGCGTCCCGTATACCGTTATACGGGCCTCAAATGGGAGGTTGTACAGAACCACTCGAGTCCAGCCCCCGACGGCAAATAGACAGAGAGGTTCCCAAAAGTCTCCCAAAATCCAGGGAGCAAACAAGGTCGATCCAGACCCATCTGACTTGCGTGAGCCTCCACAAATGCAAGAAAAGAGAAGGCACATCGGGGTGAAAAGAGTCCTCCCACGGATGCCACTGCACCCAAGTCATCGTCAACTGCTGCTGCAATAATACGACGGTGCGAGAAGACCGGCGGTCCGTCTTTCAAAGACTGCAACAACCGTCTTCAGAGGACGAGACACTTCCCGTCGTCTCCTGCAACTCTGGTCAGAAAGTCCCCGCCGATGGGAGAGGGAAGAAGACAAATGTTCCCAGCCCGAAGATTTCAACCACTTCGACTAAAAGACTGTCGTCTAAGCGGGTGCCCACCACCGGAGTTTTCCAAGGCCCCCGTTTTAAGACAAAATCTGCTACAGTGGGAGATTCGTCGTCCACAATACTGGGGGTTACTGGGACTGGGGGTAGCACTCCTCCGAACCTCCACGACAATTCGATGTTCCAAGAAGACGAGCCGGGGGAGACAACTCTTCCATCAGATACAACAAACACCGACGTCCCCGAGGACGTCCACAACTCCCAAGACGAGGCAAACTCGGAGACTGGGGGTACTGTTCCTTCTGAGTCCGAACCAGAGGAGAACAGTCCCACATATCCCGATGACTTCTCGCTACAGGGGTATGATTCGGAGGGCGCTTCCTCCACCGCTCCGTCCATCTCTCCTCACGTAAAGACGGTATTCGTAACAGTCGCAGCCAATATGGTGTTAGTGCAATTCGACAGCTTTCCTCCAACGAAAACTCAAGACGGCGTGGTCCCCATCCCTCTGGCAATAATGGAGATTGCTAATCTTCCACTTCCCCGGGATCAGGCTGCTGGTCTAGTGCCCCTCACCACATCACGAGGGAAGGTCATGTGGATCCATCCAGACTTGGTATCAGAAGTGACTCGGCCTACATCATCTTCCATCTGCAGGAAAAAGAGCAGAAAAGTCAGGTCCTGTCGCACAATCTCGACAGATATCGAAGAATCTACAGCCATCGTCACGCGGTCTGGGGCACAATCCCAACCTGTGGCTGACAACCCGGCTGAAGATCATCAGCCCGCTACAACTGACGCTCCGGGACCGGCTCAGCCTCCGACGACCGACAAGCCTAGCCCGAGGGAGACTCGCTTTGACAAATCCCTCCGAAAAGAGGCATCACAAGGGCTGGAGAAGTCCTACAACTTCGACATCTTAGCGCAATTGGCCAACACACCGGCCAAGTTGTCATTATACGAGCTTCTGAGACTCTCAAAGGATGTTCGTACGGCTTTGAGCGATGCACTCCAAAATCCCGACGCATACCTGGCTCAGGTCAACCTCACGGGAGAGAACCCTCCTGCAGATCTCCAAGACAGCACCTGCACGGGAGCGATGCCCAACATTGTCTTCACTCCACAGGACATGCTCATCAAAACCAACCTGCATGATCGTCCGTTATACTATACTGGATACATCAGCAACGTAAAGGTGGATCGGATGCACATTGATCCTGGCTCTTCCATAAGCATTATGTCGAAGGTCCTGCTACATCATCTCTGCATCCTAATGTATCGCCTGATGCCTACAAGCACCGCCATCTGCGGTTTCAATTCGGGCAGGAGCTACCCAATTGGAAAGATTCGTCTGAAGTCACCTGCTACGTCATAGATGTAGACACTTCTTACAACATCCTCTTGGGGTGCCCGTGGATACACAGTTATATGATCGTGCATTCCATGCTACACCAGTGCTTCAAATATGTCGACAAACACGGCTTCGTGAGGACAAAATTTGCTGATATCGATGCCTTCAAAGGGGTCGAATCCTACTACTCAGACTCCTGTCTGTACGAAAAGTCGAAGAAGCATCTTGGTGAAGGAGATGTGCAAGCTCGTACCGAGACAGCCACAGGATCAGAGGAACCTCTGACGATCCACCTCCAAGCTCGCAAACATGGCAAGTCTGCACCCCTTACCGCCACTCTGCGTAAGGACGCAATCAGCCTCTCGGCACAAGAAGAGCAGATGATAATCCGGCTGCCGAGGTCTGGCCAAATACCAAGACCCTCAACGGAGCCATTGACAACCAGGCTGCCGAGAGTCTGCCAGCCGCAAACAGAGAAGCTCAATCCCTCCGACAAGCCAATCATGATACGCCTTCCCAAGAAGGGTCGTCACCCCGATGCAAGGCCTAGAATTTCTAGCGAACCAACCACTCCCCGCCCAGCATCGAGTACGAGACTGGGGGTCGCTAGTCTGCCAACAACTCTACGCTCTGCTCCACCAGTTGAACCCATGACGATCAAGCTGCCCAGGTCGTCTTCTCAGTCTTCATTTATACAGGGGGTAGTCGAAGAGGAACCGGAGCTAGCCAAGTATGTGGCTGCCCACACTGATGTTCCCTCCGCAGATGATGTAATTCCCCTAGAAAAGATACCTTACTTCATCAACAAAGGGCTATCTTTGAACTACCTCGAGCTTAATAAGCTGTGTACGATGTATGCTAGGGAACACGGTATATGCACTCACCTACACACACAGGTGACAAATGTGTACACCGCAATCCAGCTTACTCCAGTGGAAGACGCTTACCGCATAATCGAGGGAGACGCTTACCGCATAATCTTCGGCCGAAAAGACGATCTGCATCCCTTCACCATAGAAGAAGTCGACCTTGGATCAGATGTCGGGAGACTGCCTCTGTATCTTTATCGCCCCCAATCCAAATATCTCATGCAAAAACAGGGGTATGATCGGGAGACGACGCCTGGCTTGAACTACGGTACTGGACGACGATTACCTTTGAAGCCACCGGTCACGGCTGGCAAACCACGGGACTACTATAGCAAAACTCGGTGTGGATTAGGATATGTTACACCTACGACGACCCCTGAGAGTTCAGATAAAGAATGTGACTGGCATTCACATTCGACCGGGTCACCAACTTCTGACTCTGATACCAGCATCGGAGACATATTCAGACAAGTCCTGTCAGTCAACATGGTATTTGCCAACGCTTATGAAGAAGACGAAGACATTCCTGAAATCCTCGAGCTAGAGCCGTGGGCCCAACAGTTGGATGCACAATAGGAAAAGTGGTTCGAACAGAGAGAACCTCCTACTGAAGATGAGGTCATACAAGTGGACCTCGGCAGCGAATCTTCTCCAAAACCGTTCTTCGTCAGTAAAACCTTAACAAACGAAGAGCAAGAATCGCTGCTGGAACTTATCAAAGAATATATTGATGTGTTCGCCTGGAGCTATAAAGACATGCCGGGGTTAAATCCCGATATTGCTCTTCATAAACTCAACATTCGGCCGGATGCAAAGCCAGTCAAGCAACAACAGCGACGCTTCCGCCCAGGCATCATGGACGCGATCGAAGTCGAAGTCAACAAACTGATAGCCAGCGGCTTCATTCATGAGGAAAAATATCCGGATTAGGTCACCAACATAGTACCCGTCCTCAAGAAGAATAAAAAGATTCGAATCTGCATCAACTTCCGCAATCTGAACGAGGCGTGTCCCAAAGACGAATTCCTCCTCCCTATCACAGACATCATGATTGACAACACCTGCGGCTTCGAACGCATGTCATTCATGGATGGCTTCTCGGGGTACAGCCAAATCAAGATGTCTTCTGACGACGAAAAGCATACATCATTCCGAACACCGATTGGCACATACTGCTACACAGTCGTACCTTTCGGTTTAAAGAATGCCGGTGCCACATATCAAAGAGCCATGAGTATCATCTTCAGAGACCACTTACGCAAGACGGTAGAGTGCTATGTTGATGACATCGCCGTCAAGAGTCGCTGTAAGGGAGACCATCTGCAGGATCTAAGGACGGTATTCGACCTGATGCGAGCGCACAATCTGAAGATGAATCCTACAAAATCTTTCATGGGCGTATCCAGCGGGAAGTTCTTGGGCTTCATCATCACCGTCCAGGGTATCCATGTAGACCCTGAGAAGACAAAGGCAATTATGGAGATGGGTCCTCCGAGAAATCTCTGCGAACTCAGAGGCCTTCAAGGGAGGCTAGCTTACATCAGGAGGTTCATTTCTAACCTCTCTGGGCGATGTCGGCCATTCACCCATCTCATGAAGAAAGGTGTCTCGTTCGTATGGGATGAAGAATGCCAGCGTGCCTTCGACAGCATCAAAGAATTTTTATCGAACCCTCTAGTCCTGGTGGCCCCGGTTGCTGGAAAACCATTCCTGCTCTACGTACGAGCAATAGAACATTCCCTCGGGGCTCTGCTGGCACAAAACAACGATGCAGGCCATGAACAAGCCATATATTACCTCAGTCGAATGATGATTGGGCCAGAACACCGGTATACCGTCGTGGAAAAGGAATGCCTAGCCCTGGTATTCGCCATTCAGAAGACGCGGTACTATGTCACTGGACAAACAATACATGTGATCTCACGAGTCAACCCTTCCAGGGTCCTCATGACTAAACCAGGGGCACTCAGCTCTCGCCTCGCTACATAGGCAATATTGATGTCCCCTTATCATATAATCTTCGTCCCGTAAAAGGCTGTCAAAGGTCAAGCCCTGGCGGACTTTTTGGCAGCCCACCCGGGCTCGGAGTCGTCCAAATATATGAAAAGATCCCAAATGAGGTCGCCGACTCGCATGCAACATCTCATGATG
This sequence comes from Iris pallida, assembly GCA_029216955.1. Taxonomy (NCBI): domain Eukaryota; kingdom Viridiplantae; phylum Streptophyta; class Magnoliopsida; order Asparagales; family Iridaceae; genus Iris; species Iris pallida. The sequence continues at coordinate 3,148,234 of JANAVB010021798.1, forward strand.
ATATATGGCGAATGTTCTTCGACAGTGCTTCAAGAACGGGACCCAAGGGCAACATCGTCGTCGGAGTCGGGGTGGTGCTAATTTTCCCTTCCGGATTGGTGATCAATCGTGCTTACTCTCTCACAGAACCCTGCTCTAACAATGTGGCTGAGTATAACGCTTTGGTCATTGGCCTCTAACTTGCAAGAGAGCTGGGGGTAGAATATCTTGAAGCATACGGCGATTCTCAGTTAATGGTCAACTAGATCCGGGGCTCATACAAAGTCCGCCACAAAGACATGATCCCCTATCACCAAATAGCGATCGACATTATCTCATCGTTTGAGGGGTTCTTCATTGAGGACGTTTCCAGACTCCGAAATATCGAAGCCAATGCCTTAGCCGGCCTGGCCGCTTCCCTAGCAGTGCCAAATCATACTCATCAATCGGTAGATGTGATAGGCCACGAACTGGTCTGCCCCAAGAATAACGTTTAATTCGTGGCGAGTTATTCCGCTCAGACGATCGACGATGTCCCAGATTGGAGACAACCATTCATTGACTTCGTCGTCTACGACATCCTGCCCGAGAACCCAAAGGAAGCCACCTTCATCAGACGGCGTTCTCTCAGATTCTTCTACGATACAGAGACAAAAATGCTGTATCGCGATCCTATGATGGATTATTGCTTCGGTGTCTGTCAAACGCAGAAGCCAAAGAAGCCGTACGAGAAGCTCATGACGGTGTCTGCGGGACCCATCACCCTGGCCCTAAATTGTAAGACCGTCTTCGCCGAATGGGCTACTATTGGCCAACGATGGTAGCAGATGCGATAGACTATACAAGAAGGTGCAAAGCCTGCCAAGTCCACACGGACTTCATCCACCAACCATCCGAATTTCTACATCCGACAGTGGCGTCCTGGCCCTTCGAAGCATGGGGAATGGATATCATCGGTCCGATTACTCCACCTTTCTCCCGAGGACATCGCTTCATACTCACAATCACAGATTACTTCTCCAAATGGGAGGAAGATGTCCCGCTTGCAGAAGTCAAAACCTCGAATGTGATCAGTTTCCTTAAGCATCACGTCATCTATCGCTTTGGACTGCCCCGTAGGATCATCCACGACAATGGTCCGTAATTTGTAAGCCACGCCTTCTATCGGTTCTGCGACAAGCACCGCATCCAGAATATTGCTTCGACACCATACAATCCAGCAGCAAATGGGTTGGCAGAAGCATTCAATAAAACCATCATCAAGTTACTCAAGAAGTTCGTATCGTCCAACAAACGTGACTGGAACGAGAAGCTTGGTGAATGCTTACGGGCGTACCGTACCACAGTTCGAACAGCCACAGGGAATACACCATTCTTCCTGGTGTACGGGAGTGAGGCAGATCTCCCATTGGAGACTCAAATACCATCACTTTGCGTCGCCCTCACTTATCAATTGACGACGGATGATAACTACCGTCGCCGACTACAAGAGTTAGAGGCCTTAGATGAAAAGTGCCTCCTGGCTCAGCAAAGAATCGAGCTATACCAAGTGCGCATCTCCGAAGCCTTCAACAAGAAGGTCAAAATCAGAACATTCCAGGTGGGCAATCTCGTTCTGGCAGTCCGGAGGCCGATGGTCATGACTCACAAGACCGCCGGCAAGTTCCAGCCAAAATGGGAAGGTCCATTTATCATCGAGGCTGTATTCTCCAATGGTGCTTACCGCCTCGCCAAGCAAAACGGAGACTTGCTCATGTTGCCCGTCAACGGCAAGTTCCTGAAGAAATATTATGTCTAAACGATATATTCCAGATTACCGAGTCATGTACCCACTGGTGCCGCTGAACTCACATTTCAACATCCCAGATTATCGAGTCATGTACCCGCTGGTGCCGCTGAACTCACATTTCAACATTCCAGATCATCGAGTCATGTACCCGCTGGTGCCTCTGAACTCATATTTCGGTCACTCTCTCAGATAGTAAGTCATGTATGATCATACCCCTAAACTTTCTTCCTGAAAGAGATCCTCCCTCATGATCCACTACCCGCACTCCCAGTACACAAAAAGGGTAACCGATCCACAAATTTCCAAAATGGCTATGTCCTCATTACCTCTGAGTCGTTTCACTTCCGCCAAAAACAAATCACCCCTTGCATAGAACTTCCATGTCCTCATTACCTCTGAGTCGTTCTATGTACCCTCCTTCATTGAGCCCACTCCTGTCATGTCCTCATTACCTCTGAATGGAAGGCTCCGTCGAAGAAACCTTCATACTTGTCATGTCCTCATTACCTCTGAGTAAGTATGATGATTCCCTTTCGACTTATTATCTGTACCCACAACCGGAGTTCACCAAGGATAATAGGTCCATAAATATTCTCTGCTGAGTTCGCTCCCGCCATGTCCTCATTATCTCTGAGCAGGAAGACTCTACGGTAAAATCTTCGTACTTACCATATCCTCATTACCTCTGAGTAAGTACGTCAGTCCTCCCTCGTCTTATTATCCGTACCCTGAACCAGGGAACGCCAAGGGTAATAGGTCCACAAATGTCCTCTATTGACCACAAATATCCTCCGTTGAGTCCAATCCTGCCATGTCCTCATTACCTCTGAGTAGGAAGAATCCACGGTAAAGCCCTCATACTTGCCATGTCCTCATTACCTCTGAGTAAGTGTGTTGGTTCCCCTCCATCCTATTATCCGTATCCTAAGACGGGGTACGCCAAGGGTAATAGGCCCACAAATGTCCTTTGATAAGTCTTTTTAGTACAGGCCCGTCATTCCTCATCATGCCCCGGGAGCCCAGCTGCTCCATGGCATTCTATATCCCGATATTTGGAATATCTACGACCACCTTGACGTGGAACTATTCTAAGTATCCCTAGTCAAACTTGTTACCTGTACCTAAAAACCAAGGTATGCCATGGGTAACAGGTCCACAAACAAGTCCCCTATGCGGGACAAACATCACTACAATAGGCACAACAAGCAATACAAATAAAGGGTAGGATGGAAAGTACTCTTTATTCGAAAGACAAAAAAAAAGCGTTACATGTTTTGGGACCACGTTCCTTCCAAAAAGAAAAGAAAAAGAAACAGAAACGAAAGAAGAAAAGGCCGACTACAACCCGGCATTACACAACTCCAAGAGGCGGTTTCTCACTAAGGCAGTCCCCCGATCAAGCCTCTATTTTGCTCGGTGCTCGGCCTCCTAGGACAACTGCTCTGCATCATTCAAATACATATATGCTTGCCAGTCTTTCTCCATCTTCTTTAGGGCAAGTTCTAGATTGGCAGAAGTCCTACTAAATTTGTCAGCCTACTGAACGACAATCCCTTTCTCAGCACGAGCAGCTTCGAGCTCGGACTCCAAGAAAGCCAGCTTTCCCTGGAGCTCGAGGATCTGCTCCCGGGTGTCAGCTACCCCGCGGGAGGCCGCCGCTTCCCGAGCTGCACAATCTTCAGTCCGACGGCTCCATTGATCGTACAACTGAGTCAGATCCTGGCGGTCCTTCAATATAGTTGGCTTGATCGATTCCCGAGCCAACCTTACCTTCTCCACCGTGGTCACGAGGAAATTGCGCTCTTGGTTTATTACCGCGGGTAAATCAGCTTGTTGCAGCACGTGAAACAGGGCCACAAGACGATCAGCCTCCAACAGCTTAGGCTCCAAAAGCGCAGCCAGTCCCGCTCCACCGGGGAGTGTTCTAAGGATATTAATCTGACCACCGGCACATTGACGGGCCATAGAAAAGGGAGTCCCCCTCTCCACAACTGCCTCAATCCCCCTCTTCAGGTGGCGGTGGAAACTGTCGACCACATCCTGGGACACTTCGTCCAAAACTTCCATAGAGGACGATGTCAAAGGGAGTGTGGCAGGTAGTACCGAAGGAGTAGCCTCAGAACTGGCCGTCCCTGTCACCAGGGAAATGAATTCTGTACGAAAAGAGGCATGGATGGCAGCTAGATCCTCTTCCGCCGCCCGGAGAGCCTCGATACTTGGAAGAGAGGAAAGGTTAACTCCCGAAACCCTATTCGCAGAGGATGGCGCAGAAAGCGTCGTCCCTTGCTCCAGCTATACTATCACCAAGGCTCCCGAACTTGACCCAGCTGGAGGCCCCTCAACATGGGTTGGAAAAGAAGGAGGCACACGTGCTTCCATCAGATCCCCCCCCGGTAGAGCCCGTTCTGGCAATATCCATCGCCGGCAATAAAGGGGTGGGACCTACACGCCCAAGGCAATCATTAATCCACGAAGGGCAGGATGATAGAGCAAATAGGCCTCCTCACAAGTTAAGAAGCTGGTTTATCTTACCAGGAGAAGAGCTCAGAGGCTGCGGCTCGATCGAAGCTGGCACGGTCTCCCCACCCGCAGCTTCTAACTCAAGTTCAACAGGTTTCTCTGCCCCAGCTACCCCTGAAGGGGAGTTAGCCAGGTCAGTGTCATCCTGTTGGAATTTAGTTGTCTTAGGGACAGGGGCAGTAGAGCCCCCGCCCCCATGGGTGGAGGTCTCAGCAAGGTGAGACTCCCCGGCCGCCTCTGGAAGAACCCCAGCAGGAGTGGTAGCGGTGCACATATCATGGATCAAAGTAGACAAGGCTGGATCGACTTCAGTAGTCGAGTCCCGAGAAGCAGACTCCCCGGACGCCTGCAAGGAGCAAAAGAAAAATGATTAGGCCATAATTTAGAAAAAGAAGGAAAAGGCGGCTGAAATTCCAATCACCTCAGAAATAGCGTCAACATCAATAAACAGCCTGCGACATCTTACCGCTGCTCGCTTTGTAGAGTAGGTCCTGCCATCGTCGGTAGACAGATGCCTGCCTCGTGGACGCAAAGCACCAGGCACAACAGATGGATGATCCTTCACCTCTTTGTCCGGCACAGTAGGAGGTTGATTCCCCACCTCCTCGTCCGAAGAATGCGACGAGTCATCAGCGGCTTGCTCGTCATCCTCTTCGTCCGTCGTAGTGGACTCCGAGTCTGGCACGGGAACCCTATTCGCCCCTCTCTTTCTCTTTCTCGAACCCTCTGGCTTTTCTGCCAAGCCGGTCCCGACAATGAAGCTGGTGTTCATGTCAAAGTTTACGGGAGATTTGCTCGCCGCAACGTGATAAAGAGCCGCCATGTACAGAATATCCCCTTGCACATTAGCGTCAGAGACTGAGAAGCTAGCCCGGATATGAACAGCATTGTAATAATGCCACGCCCGGATGCCGTCAAGGACACTGCCATCGAAGCCCAGACAAGCACTGGGGCAGTCAAGGAACAGCTGACTATGTCCGAATTGACGAGAAAACCTGTTAGGCAAATACGGCTCCAAGTATACGTTATTTCGGTAACGATATACTAGGTACGCCGGGCGAATGTTGTGCAGCCATAGAAGCATCTTCTCAGATAAGAGCTGGGGAGGTTCAATGCCCTCAACGTGTACCCTCCTCACTTCTCTAGGAGTAAACTGAGGGAGGGACACAAAAAAGTCGGGCCCGTCAACTATTGCCAACGCTCTCCGACAAGCCGGCATGGTGTCATACTCCCAAGATTGATGGCGGTATCGGAAGAGGAAGGCGTCATTAGCGGTGACATCATCCTCTGGCCCGGCCCTCATCATTGACCGGTAATGCATCAATAACCACCCCATGAGATAGTGGTATGGTAGCTCTATCTGCTTGAAGTCCAGCTTCGTCTCACGAGCAATGACTTTAGATATAAAGGCACGGAAGCCGTGGTGTATACTACACACCATAGCCGGAAGAAGGGCCAGTCTTACTTTGAAGACCAGTTTTACAGCCGAGAGAATGAAATGGCGGCTGATCCTTTCAGTAGAACCTGCCCCTCCCGAGAATACGCAATTTTGTAGCCATACCATCAAGAACCCGGCCAAGATTGCTTTCTCGGACATTTGCTGGGTACCGTAGTGGAAATAACTGAAAGAGTCAGTGCGGCTCCCAAACTTGTCACAGGTGGACCTCGACCTTTTAACCTTCAATATCATGTCCTTCACCTTCTCCGGCGTTTGAGGACTTCAAGACGAAACCCGACCGGAAGGACATAATCTGAAAAGATACGCGACCGAGGCCGTGGTATGGGGGGCGTTCCCTTCTGAGCTATTTTCTTTCTTGATAGCAGTCTGGTGGCAGATGCTATGGTAGTACAACAGTTCTCGGTACACAGCGACGAAACCAGGAAATCGTCGATCCAGGTCATCGAATTCCTCGTTCGTCGGGGTATATACTTCAAAGGCCTCGCCTCCCCACGGCAGCTTAGAAACAGCATGCATCTCATGGAAAGCAAGTCCCAACTCTCCCCCGGGCGTGAAGAAAGTCCCCGTATGCCGGCTATACATGTCCAAAAGGGCCATGAACAGCGGCTTGTTAATGGGCCATCCGTAACAGGTACCCCGGATGGCATAGTAAAGGTCAATCACCCGAAGGAGTTCCTCGTAGTTCCTCAGGATCCATGAGAAAAGATTGACCCATGTGGGAATGGGGTTTATCCAATTCAGTAGCGACAACCTGCCCACAGGATAGGATCCCTTGCGGGCGAGCTGATTCAGGAAGGTGTCAGCTCGGGTAAAAGTGGAGTTAGGACCAGACACATTTATAAAAGTACCAGGAATCAGCCCCACCACAGTCCAGCTGACTGACTCCCTACATGCACATGCTGACCTAATACTCATATTATAGTGGATGTTGCCTACGAACATACCCTGTTGGGTTGGAGTCAGAGAACCTGCCATTTTTCTGCCTAACGGTACCATGTTAAACTACGAGAGAGAAAAATACTGCTCCATCTCGGGAACATGGATATCCACCCCGTCCACAGTGAAGTCCCAGTTCTCGAAAACGTCCAGCATTCGAGAGTTCTTTACGGAGAAAGCATCCCCAAAGAGAAAAGCTGGTTTCAGATATTCTCCGTCCAGTTTTCCCGAATTCATCATAGTACAAAGAAAATGAAAAGGCTGGTTGTTGATGGCAGCCACCCTCTCCAAAGGCTCATTAGAGGGAAATTGATCTGTCATATGTCGAATTAGATCGTCATGCCACACACCCATGGCAAACTGAGCCGAACCCACTAGAAGTCTCCGGCGGGGTTGGTTGGGAGGTTAACTGGAAAAGGACAAAAGAAACAGGATTAAAAAAAAGTTTAAAACGAAACCACTTAGAGTTTCTCAAAAAAGAAGTTTCTATGAGTCTATGCGGCTCGGATCGACGAAGCCTTATGCGGCCCAGTTCAGCTGAGTCTATACGGCTCGGGTCAACACAGCTTCATGCGACCCAATTCAGTTAGGAGTTCCATGTGACACTGATTCGACAGCTTATGCGGCTCGGATTAAAACCTATGCGGTTCTATCTCGCAGAGGAGTTTATGCGACATGACTCAGCAAAATTCTATGCGGGCCAGGTTGTCAGAGACATATGCGGCTCCGATCAAAGGAGACTTTATGCGGTTCATATCCAGAAGTAATCTTACAACTCAAAATTCTCCTCATGCAGCTCATACATTGGAAATGTCCTATACGGCTCAAATGCTAGCGGGTCATGCGGCCCATACAACGCATGTGGCTCCATCATGATCAGGCTTGAGCCATCCGAACGATGAGGGCTTGTGCATAAATCATGCAACAGAGCCATGGGTTCTTAGGGTTTAAAGTGTTCAAAAGAGATCCTTACACTTGAAAGCAGGGCGAACATCAGGATGCACTTCGGGCACAGCGGTCGACGAGGAAGCCACCTTCTTGTCTTTTGCGGCAGCGGAGACGACCTTGGAAGATTTGGGTGCCATTTTCGACAGTCGGAGAATTGAAATGGAGAAAGAAAGGAAAGACAGCAACAGTAGGAGACGAAGGAGAAAGTAAAAAAATCCCTCCGACTCAACCCATCCATATTTATGAACAAAACCAAGGCACTTCGATTCTCGTGCAGAACGAAATCCAACTCTTCGGTTATCGAGGCGAGCCACCTAAAATGAAGGCCAGACTCCTGGGATCCCGCTCCGAAAAGTGACCTCAAAACTGACAACAAATCAACAACATTTAATGCAAAAGATCTCCATACGTGGCAAGATGACGTGGTGAAAACCCCTGCAGCCTAGTCATCCATGCGGCCGAGACATCCATGTGGCCGAAACATTCATGCGGCCGAAACATCATATGCGGCCAGAAGAATACATGGCCATGCTTCTTATTCAAAGTATTTCAATTTTGCAAATTGAAAACTTTGAAGGGGGTCTTGTAGAAGCATGAAAAAGAATAAAGAAGGATCCATGCAGCCAGAGGGTCCCCTACGGCTCAGACAGTTCATATGGCTCAAGTATCTATGCGGCTCGAGCGTCTATGCGGCTCAAACAAGTCTCATGCGGTTCAAAGAGGAGCCACGTGGCCTACAAATGGCTCTCTCATTTTGCATTTAATGCCTTGACGACTGACAGCTTTGACGAAGTGACAGTTCTGACACGAAGATATCATTATAACTCCCTCATAATGACGGACTCCTCGGGAAGCGAAGAAAATCTCTGACATAATCCTCCGAGAGTCAGAAATTGTCATGCGGCCTTGACACGTGGATAGCCCAATGCGGCTCACGAAGACTAGCTCCATGCGGCTCATGAAGGCCAGCCCCATGCAGCTCATGAAGACCAGCCCCATGCGGCTCACGAAGACCATCCCCATGCGACTCACAAAGGCCATCTCCATACGGTTCACTCATACTCATGCAGCTCAAATCATTACCATACGGTCCAAATGCTTTGGGGGGACCACTCTTAGGCAGCCTGGACACGTGGCCAGCTTTATGCGGCCCAACTTTCCTGTGGCTCAGACATGTGGCATGATAGCATGGCACATGGCATCAGATTGATCGAAATCTCTCAGCAAATCCTAATGAAATATTGGGATCAAATCAGATCATTTACAAATAAGCCAATTAAAGACACATGTCGAGGAATCTGAGGTTGGCATGACAAATCAGGAGGATTTATGTCAATCAGCATTAATTATCCACAAAAGATTTGATGCAATCACATTTATTGCTCAAATCTCGATGAACGGCCCAGATTTAATAATCCTTAGCCGCCGACTTTCAAGAATAGGCAATCATTGTAAACCCTAACGATGCCCCCCCACTCTTATAAATAGCAGGGTGCCATTCCCTTGCGAAGTCACACAGAGATACGGAGAGACACATATACACAGAGACAGATATAGAGAGATACAGAGACAGACGCGCATAGAGAGCCAGAGAGCCTGAAAAGAGAGCATTTCTTCATCAACGCCCGTCGGTTCTTCTACAAAGTCAAAAAGCTGTACCCAATCGTCCAAGGAGTAAGGCAGAGCGACCGTTGCTTTCCCGAGCCTCTATCGTCATCCCCTAGAATCTAAAATAAACAATTGTACTAAGACTGCTGTACCTAGGTTTTCGTCCCTAGGCTTTCTTTGTACAAGCGAGTTTGTATTGTGAAGTAAAAGTTCAGTCCTCCGATAATTGTTATGTCCTTTTATGTTTCATGGCAAACAGTTATTTATCCGAGGATCTCCAAGAGTTGGGAATAAATGTTGTACTGCCAGGTTTGGACAGACATTTATCTACACTTGGTGTACATTCTTCTTTGGTTGAGAGGATCAAGGTTGCCCTACCTATAGATACTAGATTCAGAAGACTCCAAGAAAGGACCGAGGCTGGCGAGCCGACAAGACAGCAGATTCACGAGGACGAAACATTGAGTTGCGAAGAACGTCTATGCATTCCAAGTGGGGAGCTACGTCAGGAGTTGATGGTAGAGGCGTATAGCTTGATATATTCTTTTTATCCCGAAGGTACGAAGGTACACAGAGATTTGTGACAACACTACTGGTGGCATGGGATGAAGAGGCGAGTTGCTCGATTTGTAGCGAGATGCTTGGTTTTCAGCAGGTCAAGGCCGAGCACCAGAGGTCTGCAGGACTATTGCAGCCGCTTTTCGTTCCTGAATGGAAGTGGGAACATATTACGATGAACTTTGTTACTAGATTTTTGAGGAGCTCCCGCGGGAAGAATGTAGTTTGTGTCATTGTGGATTGAGTCAGCTCATTTTTTTCCTTCAATGTTGGGCAATCTATAAGGTTCTCGTTGATTTGTACATGAGGCAGATTGCGTCTGCATGGAGCACCATTCAGCATTATGACGGATCGAGATTCTATATTTACGTCTCATTTCTGGAGGCGAACATCAAAAGTATGCAAGAGAGTTTGGGGAACCGTCTCAAATTCAGCACAACTTATCACCCGTAGACTAACGGACAGTCAGAGCGCACGTCTAGACACTGAGGATATACTGAGAGCTTGTATGTTAGATTTTGGAGGATCTTGGAAGGATCATCTATATTTGGTAGAATTCTCCTACAACATCATCTACCAGGCGAGCATACAAATAGAACCTTTCAAGGCACTGTACGACAGGAAGTGCAGATCTCCAGTTTGTTAGAGTGACGTTGGAGGACGTCACATACTTGGTCCAGAGTTGGTAACGTAGACAGTGGAAAAGGTTAAACAGATTTAGTGTTACCTCAGAACGGCACATGACAGATAAAAGTACTAGTCTGATGCGCATCGCTGACCCTTGGAGTCCAAGAAAGGAGATCACGTATTCTTGAGGATATCACCTGTTGGCCCATTGGTCATATGGTCAACCTGTTTTTAATAATTGATCAAACTCTGTCTGGATATTTGAAGCTAGTCAAGATGTATCGGACTCTTGGACATGAACAAAGACAGCTATCTACACAGTTCAAGACCGAAGCTATGTTTGCCTGTTCGAGTCTGTATTTCCTTTAAGCAATGTATTTTTTATTTTATTGAGTCTAGGAATACGTTGTACATCGAGTCGTACTGGCAAATAGGCTATTCCAAAATGTTTTCAAAATACTTTTAAAATATCCTTTGTTTTGAAAAACATTCTTTTAAACAAAAGCTTCAAAAAGGTTTTCAAAAAGGTTTTCAAAAATACCCAAAAATTAATTTTAAAACCCTAACCTAACCCTGACAGAACTCGGCCAGAGTTCGGTTGGTGGCCGTTTGATTTTTGAATTCTCTGAAACTTGGTCCTCCTGCAGTTGCGGATTTGACCGAGATTTCCTCATCGAGTTCTGTCCGAATTCTGCCAGAATTCTGTCTTTGGAATTCCTATAAATAGAGAAGGATTTCGATCATTTCAACTCACTCATTCACTTTCAATCTTCTATCTATCTAAAGCTTTCAGTCTTCTAAAGAGTTTTTCTTGAGCTTTAATTTTCAAATCCCAAGCCAGTTACAATCCTCTAGTCGATTTGCCAGTGCGGTACGGTCTAGAAGTTTCTGAGAGATTGTAATCAGAAGGCTTGATTGAAGAATACCTCTTCACATTTGAAGTTGGACGAGTTCTTCGTATCAAAGCTCACGTTGTAGAAGTTACAAGGCCTTCGTAAGAAAACTTGCAGTTTTGTTAATAGTGGATTCAACTGGTAGCAAGAGTTCTACCGACTGGATTAGTCCTCAACAGAGGGAAACCAGCATACATCGCTGTCTTTGCATTTGCTTTCTTATCTCTGTCTTTACTTTACTTAGTTGTGATTATTATTCTGTAATCTTGCTGCTAACATTTTTAATTAGCAATTTTCCGCTGCCTACTCTATTCACCCCCCCTCTAGAGTATTGTGCTTTACGATTTTGTTCCTACAATTGGTATCAGAGCGGGTGTTACAGGTAAAGCAAGGTAACAGTACAATTATTTTTTTATTTTATTAACTGTTATATAGATCACAGCACAACACATGGCAACTGTAAAATTTACAAGTGAAGGCCAGGCCACAAACAGACCTCCATTGTTTGATAGTACAAACTATACCTATTGGAAAATACGGATGAGTTTCTTCTTAAAATCTCTTGACTTTGATTTATGGTATATTGTTATTGATGGCTATCAAAAGCCACCTCGTATAAATGTTGATGGAGTTTTAGTTGAAAAACCCCATAGCAGATATACAGAGGAAGAAAAGAAAAAGGCCAGTCTTGACGCACGTGCTATTAATGCTCTATTTTGTGCTTTAGACATAACTGAATTTAATCGGGTGTCTATCTGCACAACAGCTAATAATGTATGGAAGCTACTTGAAGTCACACATAAAGGCATAACTCAAGTCAAAGAATCTAAAGTCAGCAGACTTACTCAAGAGTATGAGGTGTTCAAGATGAAGTCCAACGAAACAGTTGCTCAAATGTTCGAAAGATTCTTGGATATTGTAAATCCTTTGTCCTCCCTAGGCAAAGAGTACAGTAACCATGAAAAGATTTACAAACTCCTGCGAGCACTTACCAAGAACTGGATTCCGAAGGCTACTGTAATCATTGAAGGGAACGACCTCACATCTATGTCCCTCGAAGTACTCATGGGTAAGTTACTCACTCATGAACTGGAGCTACAAGATTTTGAAGAACCTGCACCAAAGGAGAAGACGATCGCTTTCAAGGCTCAGCACAGAAAAACTGCTGAAGGAGACTCAGACAGCAGTGAATCTGATGCTGAAGATCAAGCACTCCAAGCAAGAAAATTTAAAAGATTCATGAGATATGAGAAGAGAGCCAAAGAAAACAACAGCAGCAACAACTGGTATCAAGATGATGCTGTCTGCTACGGCTGCAAGAAGAAGGGACACATGAAGAAGGATTGTCCTACAAACTCATCATCAAGCAAGAAGAGCAACAGGTATGAAAAAGAGAACCTGAAGAGATCAACATCTAGGAGATATGCCAATACCAGCATATGGCATGAAAGTGAAGCCAGCGACTCAGAAGACGAACAATCAGAAGACGCTGCAAACGTATGCTTTATGGCATCCGATCAGGTACCTACTGAACCTGTAGTTGATACTTATGATGACTTCACCTTTGAACAATTAGGAGATGCCTTCAGTGACCTGATGACTGATTACAGAAAACTGCGTAGCAAGTATCAGACCTCTAAGAAGGTACTCAAAGAGTACAAAGGTGAAATAGGTAGACTTACCGACCTTCTAGCTGAGGTTAGAAATAATGTTAGTGAGTCTGGTGAGCTTTCTTCAATAAATCTCTTATTACACGAGACTACCAAGTCATCTGAAGAGAAACACAAAGTGATTGACCAACTCAAGGGAGAACTTTCTAAAGAGAAGAAAAGTCTTCAAAGTGCACAAATCAGAATGGAAACACTCACTTTTGATTATACTAAGTTATATGACACTTCCAAAAGATTGGAAATTAGGTTAGGAAAACAGCCTGAGCCTGCTGCTTCCTATCCTAACACGTGTCACTTACCGAAAAATCGGAACATTTCCAAACCAAACGATGTCATACCTAACCCTATCAAACTTTTACCCCAAAAGGTTAAGCCCAAACAGGATTATAGGCATGCTTTCTTCTATACTAGAAAATCTAAACCTACCAACCATGCACACCACCATGCAAAATGTCATTATTGTGGCCTCATTGGTCATATTTCATCTGCATGTAGAATCAGAAAGCTTGTTGATTTAAATATTTATGCTTGGATACCAAAGGCTAACATTTCAGGACCCTACAAGAAATGGGTACCAAAAGTTTCATCTGTAAACTATTTTATAGGTGGAACACCCTTCACATACTAGAAGCAAATGGATCCTCGACAGCGGTTGCTCACGGCATATGACCGGTGACGCTACACTATTTGCAACACTGTCGAAGAAAAAGAAGGAAGGCTATGTTTCCTTCGGTAATAACTTGAAAGGGTATATTATTGGTATCGGTGATGTTGGTAAGTCTCCCTATCCTGTTATTAAAGATGTCTATCTCGTTACCGAGTTGAAACATAATCTACTCACCGTAAGTCATTTGGCTGATCACGGTTATGGCATCAACTTTGGCAAAGACAAATGTACTATAGTTGATAGCTCAACTGGTAGTACTATCTTTAACGGTATCAGGGAAGACAACATATATGTTTTCTATTTGTTGGAAGAAACTAACATTTCAGGTAGATGCTTAATGGCTAAAAGCGATGAGAGTCATCTGTGGCATATGAGACTCGGTCACGCAAATATGGACACAATATCAAGATTATCCACAAAGAAGCTAGTACACGGTTTATCGGACATTACATTCAAGAAGGATTCGGTATGCAGCCAATATGAAAAGAACAAAGCTACCAGATCCACATTCAAGTCAGTAAACGCAGTATGTACTACTAGACCTCTACAATTGCTTCATATGGACTTATTTGGTCCTAGCAGAGTTGCTAGCCTCGGAGGTAAGCTTTATGCTTTCGTAATTGTAGATGATTTCTCTAGATACACGTGGGTATACTTTTTGACATGCAAGAATGATGCATTATCCGAATTTGTCGCCTTTTGCAAGAAAGTTCAGAATGAAAAAGGTTACATGATCACTCGTATAAGAAGCGATCATGGTAGCAAATTCGAGAATGCAGAGTTTGAGCAATTTTGTGACACACACGGCTTTGTACACGAGTTCTCCTGCCCTAGGACGCCACAACAAAATGGAGTTGTGGAACGTAAGAACAGAACTCTATCCGAAATGGCCAGAGTGATGTTAAATCAGTTTAGTCTACCCAAATATTTCTGGGCTGAAGCTGTCAATACAGCTTGCTTTTTTCTCAATAGAGTTCTAATTCGACCCAAATCGAAGAAGACTCCATTTGAGTTATGGTTTGATAGAATTCCATCTGTTTCATATTTTAGAATATTTGGTTGTAAATGCTTTATTCTTAATACTAAAGATAATTTGGGAAAGTTTGACGAAAAGGCCGATGAAGGTATATTTTTAGGTTATGCGGCCAAGAGCAAAGGATACAGAGTCTTCAATAAACGAACCATGATCATCGAAGAGTCAATCAACGTCACTTTTGATGAACTAAATCAAATGACTATCGATGATAATGACGAAGATCCAACTGTACCAAGCTCAACAACAGCTGATTCTCAACCAAGCTCGACATTAGCTGATCCTCCTAGAGAAGATCCAGGAACCAGCTACCTTCAGAGTCTGTCGAAAAGATTAAAATTTACAGCTGATCATCCAAAGGATTTGGTAATTGGTGACATTACCAAAGGTGTAAGTACTCGTACATCCAGTAGAGATATTGTTTTTAGTGTTGCATTTATTTCACAGCTAGAACCCAAAACTATTGATGAAGCATGTAGTGATAGTTTTTGGATAGATGCTATGCAAGAGGAATTAAACCAATTTGAACGGAATCAAGTTTGGAAACTTGTTCCCAAGCCTATTGATCGTCCGGTCATTGGCACCCGTTGGGTATTCCGAAATAAACTGAATGAGAATGATTTAGTGACTCGTAATAAGGCTCGACTCGTAGCTCAAGGATACAATCAAGAAGAAGGTATCGACTACGATGAGACTTATGCCCCAGTTGCGAGATTAGAATCCATTCACATGTTATGTGCATTTGCATATTTTTATGATTTTAAACTATTTCAAATGGATGTCAAGAGTGTATTTTTAAATAGTTTTATAAAAGAAGAAGTTTTTGTAGCACAACCTCCAGGTTTCACAGATTTTAAAAACCCTGATCATGTTTTCAAGTTGAAGAAAGCTTTGTAGGGTTTGAAACAAGCCCCTCGTGCTTGGTATGATCGACTAAGCTCTTTCCTACTTGACAACGGTTTTTCAAAAGGCAAGGTTGACACTACACTTTTTATTAAGTCCTTTAATGGTAAGCTTCTTTTAATACAAGTCTATGTAGATGATATCATATTTGGATCTACTGATGAATCTCTGTGTCAAGAATTTTCTAAGTGTATGCAGAATGAGTTTGAGATGAGCATGATGGGAGAGCTAAAATTCTTTCTCAGACTGCAAATCAAACAAACTGACAATGGGACGTTCATAAATCAAGCCAAATACACAAAAGATTTGCTAAAGAAGTTTGACCTGGACAATGTCAAACCTATTGGCACTCCGATGGCAACTTCAACAAAGCTTGATATTGATGAACAAGGTAAGCCGGTCGACACACGTAAGTATCGAGGTATGATCGGTAGTTTACTTTATTTAACTGCTAGTCGTCCAGATATAATGTTTAGTGTTTGCCTGTGTGTACGTTTTGAAGCTAATCTAAAGGAATCACATCTGTGCGCAGTTAAGCGTATCTTTCGATACCTTAAGGGCACTACTTCTGTTGGCTTGTGGTATCCCAAAACTAAGTCCTTTGACCTTACTGGTTATTCGATGCAGATTTTGCCGGATGTAAAGTTGATAGAAAAAGTACCAGTGGCACATGTCATTTCTTAGGCAAAGCTTTAGTCTCATGGTTTAGTAAAAAGCAAAATTCTGTAGCCCTATCAACAACAGAGGCTGAGTATATCGCCGCAGGACGTTGTTGTGCTCAGATTTTATGGATAAAACAAACCTTGGAAGACTATGATTTATTTTATACACATATTCCTATTTTTTGTGATAACACGAGCACTATTAATTTGACTAAGAATCCTGTATGTCATTCTCGTACAAAACATATCGAGATTAGACATCATTTTCATAGAGATCATCATCAAAATGGAGATATTGACCTTGTATACATAGATACTGAGAATCAATTAGCTGACATTTTCACAAAACCTCTAGCAGAAGATCGTTTCAATTATTTACGTCGAGAATTAGGAATTTTGGACGTCAATAATATTAATTAATTTTATTTTATAATTTTTTAATATGCAAAAACTATGTTAGAGCCAAGCCAATAAAGAGTCTGTCTGTCACCACAACTACGGATGAAGCGAAGCGGTACTTAAGAGTTCCCCGGTGAACCTCCGCCAGCTGGGACAGTACTCCTACAGCTAATCTGAAACAGTCACTGTGTAATAATATTTAATCTATAAAATAATATTAATTATGTTATTTGAAGGTTGAAATTACTAATCTTTGAATTAAATATTTGAAATGAGCCAATGAAAAAAAAAGTATTTCAAACAAAACCCAGACGAATTCGGCCAGACTTCGGATCGAATTCGGCCCGAGTTCGGTTGAGGGTGTCAGGTTATATATACCAGAACCCGAGAGCCTTTCTTCCTCATTGCTTCTAAACTACATCATACCAGCAACAGCAGCTGCGAAGGAGCCCCGAACCCTAGCTTTTTACCCCCCTATCTTCTAATCCAAGTGGTAAAATTAATCCAAACTTTGGATTCGTGCAGAGTTCGTCGTTCTCTTCGACATACTTTGATTTCGGGAGGTATAACTCCATCTTTCTCCACTTTTCAATTAGTGCATATTTACTTCTATTTGCACAAATGGCACCTAAGGAATTCAACCCCTTTAAGAGAAAGAAGACAACCAACCCAAGTGAGGAAGGTTCATCTTCGGATCCACCGACTAATTTCTTATTTTCGCCAGTCCAATCTTGCGACGGCACGTTCGACGGGTTTTACTTTCAAATCCTAGACCAAGCCTTATTGTGGTATGGAGACTTCTCCATGAGATCTACAGGCGCACCCATCAAGTGGACTGTATTTCCTGATCATCGCCATTTCTTTGAGGCATTAGGGTTACAGTATTTTGTTAAACTCTGTTTTCCCGTACTAACTAATGTCATTAGATTGTTTTACTGTAATATCATATTAAACACTTTTGATGTAAGCACACGTGTTGGAGGATTAGATATCAATTTCAATGATGTTCTCTTAGCGAAGATCCTTGGTATTCCCAACGAAGGTGAACCGCTTGTTGACATCACTGAGTTTGATTTCCCCGAAGGCACGACACTTACAAGTTTCAAAGCTGAACTTTGTGCACCTGATAGAGTTCGCTCTGGAAAGTTCAAGGCAAACAACCTGAACATGTTTAATTATGAATTGTACCGTATCATTTATTCTACTCTCCTTCCAAAATCTACTTCGAAGGATGATGTCACGTCTCTTGAATTATCTGCTATGTATCACATTCTTAAGGGGATTCCATTTTCTGCCCCTAAGACCATTATTCAGATGATGGGACGTTGTCGTACAAGAGATATAAATCTCTCTTATACGATGATTCTCCCACGCATCTTCCAGCGTTTCGACATCGACTTATCTACTTGTGCTCAAGACCCTGAGCCCAAGGTTCTCAAGTTATCTCGTCGCAGTATGACTGCATCTGCTCCTCCTCCTGCTCCTGCTACTGCTCTACCTCCTCCACCTCCTCAGCAGTATGCTATGACATTTGAGGGCATACACCAGCACCTTTCAGATTTACACGTCTCGATAACGGACATGGCTCGCGAGCGTGAGTTCCGCGACGTCACCCGTTATCAGACGATTGCAAATTTATTAGCTGATCTTCGTTTCGTCCAGACTGGACATTCAGCCGGTTCCATCCCTAGAGATCCAGCTTTCTCTGGTTACCGCTGTGAGGATGAGGCTGCTCATGCCTACTTCCAGTCCGGTAACGTATATGATTGGTACCGTTCTGACCGTGCTCCTCCTCGTGATTATGTTGGTGAGTTTTACACTGGCGCTCCTCCTCACCCTTCTGGCGTGGGTACTTCTGGCGTTGGTCCTTCTGGACATGCTGGTCATCATACTGATGATGATGATAAGGAGGAGGAGTTTTGATATGTTAGTTGATATGAGACTTAGACATTATCTATGTACACTTGGAAATGCTCCGACATTCCAAGTTTATCTTTTATCAGACTTTATTATCAGTATTTTTGAGGACTTGTACTGGATTTGAGTTTATTGATGTCATATGAACATCTTTATCATTATCTTTATGGATTTCGTAGTTTATGGTTAGCATTTCTTTATCTGCTTCTCTACTATAAATTGCCTGTGACATAAGTTTTTTTATTATAAACTGCCTGAGTACAAATACATGCCTGTGATGTCATTCAAATTTTCTTTACTATTATTTATCATATGTATTTTCTTGTGTTTCTTCACTGTTTGTTATTTATGCATTGATTGCGGGGGAGTTTTTCTTTTTTTGCAATTACTTTGCTAAATGACAACGGGGGAGAAAAATTGAGATCTAACATTTCGTTTGAGTTCGTTTGAGAAAATGCAGGACATGTACTATGTTTTTTATTTTATTTCAAGCTTAAATGTTATATCATTCATAGTTTGTCAATTATCAAAATGGAGGAGATTGTTGGCCCATTGGTCGTATGGTCAAGCTGATTTTAATAATTGATCAAACTCTGTCTGGATATTTGAAGCTAGTCAAGATGTATCGGACTCTTGGACATGAACAAAGACAGCTATCTACACAGTTCAAGACCGAAGCTATGTTTGCCTGCTCGAGTCTGTATTTCCTTTCAGCAATATATTTTTCATTTTATTGAGTCTAGGAATACGTTGTACACCGAGTCGTACTGGCAAATAGGCTATTCCAAAATGTTTTCAAAATACTTTTAAAATATCCTTTGTTTTGAAAAATATTCTTTTAAACAAAAGCTTCAAAAAGGTTTTCAAAAATCCTCAAAAATTGATTTTAAAACCCTAACCTAACCCTGACAGAACTCGGCCAGAGTTCGGTTGGTGGCCGTTTGATTTTTGAATTCTCTAGAACTTGGTCCTCCTGCAGTTGCGGATTTGACCGAGATTTTCTCATCGAATTCTGCCCGAATTCTGCCAGAATTCTGTCTTTGGAATTCCTATAAATAGAGAAGAATTTCGATCATTTCAACTCGCTCATTCACTTTCAATCTTCTCTCTATCTAAAGCTTTCAGTCTTCCAAAGAGTTTTTCTTGAGCTTTAATTTTCAGATCCCAAGCCAGTTACAATTCTCTAGTCGATTTGCCAGTGCGGTACGGTCTAGAAGTTTCTGAGAGATTGTAATCAGAAGGCTTGATTGAAGAATACCTCTTCACATTTGAAGTTGGACGAGTTCTTCCTATCAAAGCTCGCGTTGTAGAAGTTGCAAGGACTTCGTAAGAAAACTTACGGTTTGCCAATAGTGGATTCAACTGGTAGCAAGAGTTCTACCGACTGGATTAGTCCTCAACAGAGGGAAACCAGTATACGTCGCTGTCTTTGCGTTTGCTTTCTTATCTCTGCCTTTACTTTACTTAGTTGTGATTATTATTCTGTGATCTTGCTGCTAACATTTTTAATTAGCAATTTACCGCTGCCTACTCTATTCACCCCCCTCTAGAGTATTGTGCTTTACGATTTCGTTCCTACATCACCGACTCAGAGAAATATCAGATTTGGCAGCAGAGGCAAGTTGAGTCCGAGATATATCTGGCCCTTCGATATTCTGGAGCGAGTTGGTGACATAGCTTATCGTCTTGCATTACCACGTCAATTGAGGGTGTGCATGACATTTTCCATGTATCATAGTTGAGGAGGTACGTGGCACACCCTAGTCACGTGCTAGACCATTCCGAGATTACAGTTAGACCGAGCCTATCATATATGGAGCAGCCTACTGCGATTCTCGATCGCAGCGAGAAGGTTTTAAGAGGGCATACTATCTGACTTGTTCGAGTTGCATGAAAGCATCATTCTCCGGACGAGTCCACTTGGGAGCACGAGGACTCTATTCAAGAGCACTAGCCTCATTTGTTCGAGGATCGAGGTACGGATTTACGTACATCATTTCAATACCGTAATGTCTTAGAACTCGTTTTCCTAGTCGTGTCATTTTTAATTTCGGGGGCAAAATTTTTTTAAGGTGGAGAGGATGTGAGCCCCCTATTCTTAAGTATATTTTTTTTTATAAATATTAGTACTTAGTTGATAGAAATTTAAATTTTTATTATTTACTTTACCTATGGTTATATTATAGTTAGATTAACTAGCCATATTATTAATTAGTTGTTTTAAAAAAAATTATATATATTTTAACATGATAATTAGTGACACTAGAAATTCTAGCATCATTATTGATCTTATTATGAACATGGAAATGATACATTTTGCTAGTTGGGATCAATAGTAAACCTAAACCAATTTCCTTTGAAACCTAAATCTAGACTAAGCATAAGACATATATTTTTCCGTATTTTTATTTAATAGCTTGGATTATATAAACTTAAGCGTCATATTTTTAGATAAAATGAAATAGTAGTAATGATTGCGATTTAAAGGGTAGTAATATCCTTATTAATTCATAAGTAGTATTAATGCCTAAAACCATTTGTTAGGTTGTTTAAACATCTCAATTTTCTTTCTTAAGTAACCCAGCCCAATACTTCTATCCAAACCAATGGACAGGAGAGCAGCAAACTCTTGGTGATTCCTTCTAACATTGGGTTGACTCCTAAGCACCCGATTACCCGAACCCATACCCGATAAATCGTTTTACAGTGCAGTTCCTGGGCTGGGTAAACGCTATCAACCCTAACCCAAGCCCTATATAATCTCCCGATCTCCTCTTCTCCTCCCCACGAAAACCTAGCAGCCACCTATAAAAACACACTCTCCTCTTCTTCCTCCTCGCGTGTGCAGCATCGTTGGCGACATTGTTGGACGCGCAGGCGAGTAGTCGCCACACTTGCCACCGCGTGCTGTGGGCAGTTTCGAGCCCGACGTCCAACATATTCACCGTCGCCACAACTCCGTTCGTGACGAGTACGACCAGTTCCTTCCCGTTGATGTTTTCTGTTCGACGTACGCATCCAAGGAGCCGAACGACTCTTCCAACCATTTTGGT
Source organism: Iris pallida (assembly GCA_029216955.1). NCBI lineage: Eukaryota > Viridiplantae > Streptophyta > Magnoliopsida > Asparagales > Iridaceae > Iris > Iris pallida. Next base: position 3,169,855 of record JANAVB010021798.1, read on the forward strand.
AATGACCTTATCCTTCCTCTGAAACAATTTCTGCAAGATTTGATTCAAGGGTACTATAGGCCATTTTGTGAAATGTCGGGGTCGGGTGCTGTCTGTGTGATGCTAAGGATATGCTTACATAAATAAGGAACAGTGGAGAAACACATGAAGGAGAGGAAGAGAAATGTATTGTGGCCCTGTGGGTGTTCAAAGAACATGAAAATGTTTGGGAGGGTGCCGGATTAGTGATGGGTTGGAAGTAGGATTATGTTAATTTGTTGAGAGCTTTTCTCAAATAAATACCCCATGCATGTTGTGTAAATAGGAGAAAGGCACAAGCGATTGGGCTCATTCCATGCTGTTACTGATTAGAAGAATATATTGTTGTGAAAAAAAAGAAAAAAAAAAGAAAAAATCATGTGAAGGGATGAAAGGAATATATAGGTGTGGTGGTTTGATATTGTGTTGATTGTATAGTGAATGCAAGTTAGCTTCTGCTGTTGGCAGCAGGTAGCAAATGGTTGGGTTGCTTACTAGTGCTTCACTACTTTATTGTAGTGAAATATGGTTTGCATATGAGAAAGTATGGGGAATTAAGACTACGGTTCATTTAGCAATGTTACGCATGTAGGAACATGGTGTTTCCTACAGACTGTGATTACATTTCGACTTAGTGCAAGCATGGCTATTTTGGGTTGCATTCTGACATGGGGTGCAACATTTGGAATTTTGTGTTAAATGAATTTATGTTGATGTTGTAAGCAAATTAAGGAACCAGTTGGATTTCATGTCTTATTTCACTGTTAGATGATTTCAAAAAAAGTAGTGATGAAAGTATGGGTATGGAGCTAAAAAGTGACATAGGAGCTTGAAAATGTTATATGAAGGAAGACAGTTGTGTATACATAGGAGAAATAGGAGTAGGAATTCTGTGCTAAATAATGTTTATAGGCTGATTAAATAACCAAGTTTAATACCCATTATTGCTAAAATGAAAGCATAGAAAATACGTAATTAATTAATTAGTCCTAAATTATTTCTCTAGGTTCTTGAGGCACTTCAGACTTGAGCGTTGGACCGGCTGTACCACCTTTTCAGCATCCAAAGCTAGGCAAGTATACCTTGCCATTCTTGTACTTCAGTTACAATATTTAAAATTCTTAAATGTTTATTTATTAGTATTTAACTGCAATACCTGGGACTGCGTTCGGTACTTCGCGTCCGAATCGCATTGCCGATAGCCGTTAGTGTCATTGGGTATCGAACCTAGACATTCACATTTGCGATATCGCGACAATTCGTTGTGTATTACACTCTGACCCTAGGACATATTCATGTGACACTACATTGTTGACGGGTTTTCGTACTTGTACATATTGATGTACGAAGATTCGAGTTGATTCTAGGACGATGACATTGAAATGCGTGCAATGTTACTATTATATTTATGACTCGTTGTCCTAGCTAGAGTTTGACCGAACGACTTTTAGATACGATTCGTGAAGTCACATGGGCAGGGAGAAACATACACCGTGCGCTTGGACTACTTTCCCACAGAGTTACCGTTGCCTCATTATCATAGCTACGGATTTTCATAGTTACCACAGTTCCTTATCGGAACTAAGAATTTTCTTAGTTACCGGAGTTCCGTACAAGATCTCCGGATTACACCATTATAGCCTGCGTGTTCGAGTGATGTTTCTTAAATTGTATTTCATAGTAGTTGGTTATGTTAGATTTACCCACTTTATCAGTCTTACTATACTTTATTTATTCATTCATTACTGTAGTACACTTGGCCTATATATTATGTACGTTGTTTGCGTCCCTCTGAGGACCTGGTTTCCTTCAAGGTTGGATGAATAGGTTTTGGTTGAGCGTCTTGCTAGATGTTGATGGTATTTATTCATTACAGGTATTCAATCTTCTAGAGTTATATGTTTCATTTACTGTTATTTATATCTGCTTAGTAGCCTAGTATTTATAGACTCATTTTATCTTTTCGAGTCTAATCGGGCAAGTATGATTATTGGACTGCAGACTAATATTCATATTTACCTCGTTATGTTTCTGTACCTGGATTGAGATATAGTGTTGTTGTAGTGATTAGTTACACCATTTTGACAGCTTATACATATTCTAGTCGGACTAGAGTCTGGTTGAGTACGTAGCTGGCCATTGCCACATGGCTTGGTTACGCATATTGGGACTGGAGCGTGACAGGGATCCACAACCAAAATCCGACTTAGACAAGGCCAACGGCCGCTCGAAGCTAAGTCTGGATCCAACATGGTGTTGAAGGACAAAAAGAGGAAGATGTGACTCTATGGAAGAAACTCTCCTTTTATATATGGCGGAAGTGGTCCAAGACATAGGCCATGAGGATCCAGTCAAAATTCCCACATTAATGGAATGAACCTGGGACTGAACCCGATGAACCTCATTAAATGGGTTCATTCGTGTAAGTCATAGACCATTAAAAAACTCTTAAAATTCTCCAAGTATGGTGGCAATTAAGAGGGATTCGTTCCTTAAAGAGCTGTCATTAATTACTCTTAAAGGAGACTTCAACACCGGCTTCTTCAAACCAGAAGCACAGCTACAATCCTACGCCAGAAGGAGGTGCAGGCTGGTGATGACTTCACATCATCCCAGCTTCAAAGATGTAGACCTCTGCTTCGACCTAGAAGCTCAACCCCCTTCATCAAAGACTTGGGAAACACTATTGCATCCAACACAAGTCCACCTGCTGCTCCAAAAGTACAGTAACATCATTAGCCTGAAGCACAGCCTACTCGTCGACCTAAAGTATAGTTACTCTACTACTTGAAGCACAACCTACTCATCGCTCAAACGCATAGAGGTTCTGTCATCTTCGAAACATAGTCTACTCGTCGCCTGAAAGCACAGAGGCTCCGTTGTCTCCAGGAGAACAGTCTACTCGTCGTACCAGAAGTGCGGCAACTCTAAGACCACTCTAGGGGTGCAGATTGTATGGTCCCACCAAATTGGTTTATTTAAACTGCCACTCTCAAAGATAGGACAGAGGTTGATCATATCGATAAGTGCGAATATCTTATCAATTGGTTTAAAACTCAGATAAGGATAAAGTTTGCTCTTTTGATAAAGGTCATATCAAGATAGTTTGTTTAAACCGATTGCCTCTTGAAGATCAAACAGAATCCTACTCTGAGATGAAATCCAAGATCTACTCGGCTTCATTTTAACAGAGGATTCCCAGCAATAGACACGCGCCACGTGTCTTCTCCTTCGGATATTTTGATAACTACCCGAGATCTTGATAGAGGGGAATCTCGACTTCCGCCACGTGTCAGCTCAGCAGAAGCTCGTATCGTACAATAACAGTTGATTCCTTTATATCTCAAATCCGAGTGCACATCGTATTTGTGACCCTTTTCCCCTATAAATAGAAGGAGTTTTCTCTTCAACAAAAGAGGAGGAGGACACACATAGAGAGAAAAGAAGCAGAAGGCAAAAGGCAGAGCTTCGAAGTCTTCAACTCCGGCATTCTCTTGATCGGTAACCCTAGAGTTCTATCAAAGGTACTAGAAAGCCAAAGCAAGTCCAACTCGTCGTCAGATCGTCAACGAAGTAAAGGAGCCGCTGCAGTGCTCAATCTCCATCGTCACGCTTTCCCAGAATTCTTGTACTTAGATTTTCTTGCATAGGAATCGATTGTACCTTTTTTAAGTTCAATAAACAAAAAGTTCATAAAACCTTTTGTGATGTCCAATAGGAAGCCTTTGTACTCTTTATACGTTTAAAATATAAAAAGTTCGTAAAACTTTTGTCATGGCAAACAGTCGGCTCCAACCAAATTAAGGTGAGTACATTCTTCGATTGTTTTCATCATGTTAGTATCTATATTTCTCGATCTAAACTACTTTTCTTGATGCTGACACATTGTTAACATGGATTGGTACTATATGGATCTTGCCAGGAGATGTTATCCCTTATCGAGTACTTCATGTTCATGTAATTTATCATGTATATCGTGTACTGCTTGTATTCGTATTATTCATGTACTCTCATTTGCTCACATTTGCTTTATGTGCAAACTAACAATCATGTACGTAACGTGTCATGATTATATCTATGTGTATTGATTGGGATGGGGGAGTAGAATTGGTTATATGATTAAATCCGTCTAGTATACTCATGTATATGTCGATTATACCTTCACGTATAATTGAGTTACCCTATAATACTCAGGTGCAGCCTAAGCCAATCACATAACTGTCTTGTACTCTAAATCACTTATATTTATTATAGTTTAATATATTTTTTGTCTTGTTCATGTACTCAGTTTTTATATCTTCATGATGCTATTCTCTATTTTTTGTATTTTCTTTCCAGCATGTCATGTATTTTATTCAGCTGAGAGTTATATATTTTCTATCATGCAATAAAACTGCTTTTGGAGTTATGTACTTTGTTTCAATCTTGACTGGATAACTATTTTTGGGTAATGTTACGTCCCACACCCCGGACTTCATGATGACAAATCTTAATGTATTTTTAGATCGTGAGTTGGCCTCTGGAGAGCTCTAGGCCATTGTATTTTTGATTTATGTTTCTTTATCGGATTTGTCTCTGATACATTCTGGTTATGTATATTCAATTGTGGACTTTGGTTGTATCAGAGTTTTTGATATCTTTCATACTTCATATCTTCCTTAGCTTTTTATGATGTAATTTGAGTACATTTGTTATTATCGATCATTTAGATATTGTAGATATTTATTGGGTACTTGACAGCGTTCTACTGCCGATACTACGGTGTAGTCTTGGCGTGGCCCACGTACTCGTACCCGAATATTCGAGTGCGGGTCGTGACACATTTTTATGGTGGCCCATACAGGTCAGGCTTTACAACTATTGAGAAGTCGTGGTATTACTTAGGCTTAACCATACTACCGTGAGCCTGCCCTAGGATTAGGATTAGATCATAGAATATTTTAGAAGTTTTGGTACTCAATCACATATTAGGATCTCTTGATAGATTCCTGGGATGACCCTTGAGAACCTTACTTCGAACTATATTACCATTCGCTTTTACTTATCCTGATTTTTGAAACACTTGTTCGTTGTCGAATCCTTTTCTTGCATGAAGATAACTTTTAAGGACTCTAGAAGGAAAAAAGTAGAAGTTGAACTTATATACCATTTAGGTTAAGGAGAAAAAATGATTAACCAATCTTGTATATAGAGGTCGAGAATTATTTTAGGCCATATGCAAGGAATTTTGAATCTTGACCAACATAGTACCTTTGGGACGACCCCTGAGAATATTACTCTAAACCGTATATTGAAATCTATTTCCATTTATTTCCATCTAATCTCTCTTGTTCGTTGATTAAATCTTAATGATTCGTTGTTGACTTTGATTTTTTATCGAGATAAATTTTTTGGACTAAGCTAATGTATTTTTTGATGACATATTTGATGGGGACAGTGTGAAAGATAAATGTTTGCTTTAGTTATAGAGTCTAGAGTTTATCGCAACCATACTATCTGGCATGACAGAAACATAGAGCCTGATTTGGGGTATACTTATCCTAGTTATGGAATTTAGATATTCTTACAGCCATACCGATTGGCGTGGTGAGAATTCTAGATAACATGATTATAGGATATATGTAACGCCTCTGTCCCAATATACTTAGGACTAAGTACGTAGACATGCTAGCTGCATACATATGAAGAGTACTCCAATATATGGAATCCCTGTACGTATACATAAGCTGTAAATATAATAATCACAGGCCACAGTACAGAAAATCTAATCTCATCCACAGTACACAGAAAAGATCTCAGAAGTCTAGATAGATTACAAATAAATGAGTCAAAAGATATAGCTAGGTGGAAACAGATCAACTTCCAAACAACTATGAAAAATAGTCTCAGAAACTAGAGTCAGACCTACTCAATATAGAAAGAAAGGAAATAATAAAGATATCCACTACATAGTCTCAAAGCATAGATATTGGGCTAAATATCATAAGGCGGTGCCTCATCGTCAATGGAGGATGGATATAGTGCTGAGTCGTACTCTTGGGAGAAATCGTCTAAGCCTAAAGAATTTACTAGGTCCTCAGCGGGACGTAACAAGATATAGGGAAACAATATGCCGTATAAATTGTGCGATATAAAGAAATAAAAGAAAAATACACACAGTTGGGTGCTTAACCATTCTAAAGTGAATATGCATTTAAGAAATAAACCTTCGACGCAAGGGCATTCTGGCTATAAATGGGATTGGCTTGGTTCCCATATAGGGTATATGGGCCTACTATTCGACGTAACAAAAGGTTGAACGAACTTTTTACTTTATTGAACGTATAAGGTATCTGTGTACAAAGAAGGAAGTCCTAAACAGGATATTCTAAGTACATGAAGAAGAGGTTTATGGAAAATTATGACGATGGAGATCTAGCACTGCAGCGGCTCCTTTACTCCGTTGACGATCTGACGATGAATCAACCTTGCTACGGCTCTCTGGTGCCTTTGATGGGAGTCTGGGTCACCTATCAAGAGGTTGTCTGGATGAGAAGATCCCATGAAGATGGTTGGTTGGTTGGTTCTTTGGTTGATAGGTGAATGAGGGTGGTCGACTCTTCGTGGATGAAGATCGATGCTCCTTTGAAGATTGTCGATTATCAATATTCCCACTATCTTTTCGATGCTTTGGTAGAAGAAGAACTCCTTCTATTTATAGAGAATCGAGCATATATGCGATGTGTATTAGGATTCCTGAGATATGAAAGAATCTGCCATCATTGTACGGTACGGGCTTCTGCGGCACTGACATGTGGCAGATATCGAAACTCCACTCAAACGAGATCTCTAGTGGTTATAAACATAACTGAAGGAGGTGACACATGGTGCATGCTGATTTGCTTGTTTGGATACAGCTGAGTAAATCTTGAGATTTTATCCTAGATTTGGAGTCCAATTGATCCTCATCTAAGAGTTAAATAAATCTGATATGATATCAATCATGATTTAATCCCAATCTTCTCTGCAAAAGGCGGTTAACAAACCAATTGGGGTGGACCCATGCTTCTTGTGCCTCTCGTAAGGACTAAGTGCTGCTGCGCTTCTGGGGCGACGAGTAGAACGTGCTTATAGAGACGACGGAACCTCTGTGCTTTCAGGCGACGAGTGGACTTAGCTTTGAATGACGGCGATACTTCTATGCGTATAGAGCAACTTACGAAGCAGTGTTTCGGGCTACTATAGTCACTATGCTGTAGGCGACAAGTAGGCTTGTGCTTCAGATTGGCAAGGATACTGTGATTTTGGAGCGACAGGTTTACTTGAATTAGTTGCGATGGGAGTTCCCAAGTTTCTTATATAGAAGTAACTTAAGCTTCTGATCCGGAACATATGACTGTGCCATAGGAATAGAGATGGTGTGAGCATATCACCATCCTGCGCCTCATGTGAACACAGATAAGTAGCTACACTTCTGAACAGTGAAGGTGTTGGCTGCAAAGGGAAGGGTATGACATCCTTGTACGTTTGGAGATTGGCACATGCATATAGTTGTATCATTGGAGTAAAAACACCGGCTTCTTGAATAAAGGAAGGGGAGGAGGGCCTACCACCATCTTGTTTCTGAGGTGGGCGCAGGCAGGTGGCTGTGCCTCTGGCTTGAAGGCACTAGCTTCTTCAATGAGCTGGGTTGCTGATATGCTTCTGAGAGGCTGCGCCCATAAGAATATCAGAACATGCTTCGGTGGAGGTCAATCCTCCAGCGTGTGCATCGAAAAGACGGAAGGCTGCGCTTCAATGAAGACTGCATCCCTTGTAGATCCCTCTAGGCTTCTGTCAAATCTGTACTAGATCCTTTGTAGAAGAACAAAATTAGTCCCTTATGTATGGTCTTGATGTGTCTGTACTTGACTTTAGTAGACATGACTATGAAGGGACTTCTCTCCATATCTTCTATTTTGTTTTTTTAGCACTGAGCCTGAGTCTTTTACTTCTTTTACGCTTTGGCGAAGGGATGGCTTCAGTTGAGTTTTTTCATGCTTCTACAAGGCCCCCTTCAAAGTGTCCCGAACTTGTGTCAAGCTCGGGATACTTTGAACAGATGCATGAACATGCATCTGGACTGTACGAGCTGGGTGATGGCTGGTGTCACGCCTAGCTCTTAACATTAATGGTCCTGAATTATCATTTTAGAGCATGGGCGCCTGATGGCTTCTTGTTATTGGAACATCTTACGTCTTTGCAGGGATCGTGAATCTCTTTAGCAGAGGGGGTTCAGAGTCACCTTCTTTTGGTCTCTCGTAGTACTGCTATCTGTCATGGAGTCGAGCTTTAGCTTAACTTGTAAGCTTCCCTCTAACCGATGTCTGGCTCGTGCTTGCACCATGCGAACAGCCTACATAAAGGACTGTCCTCCTTCAAGAGAAGACTCAACTGCTTCAACAATGGCCTTGCTTTCCCGATGTTCAGCTCCTGACGACCACGGAGTTTGCTTGAGACGGCCGTCGTTAGCAAATCTTTTTATCCAAAGAAGCTATAGTAGAACTACTACTGGATCTCGAGACGTCCCGTATTCTAGTTGTCGTGGGCATCCATGGCATCTCGGACCTCTGCTTCCTGGGTTAGGATTGCTTGCCATTCTTATCAAGGAATAGCAAGGCCTGCTGCTGTGGTTGCGCTCGCTAGCTAGCTGCGGAGATAGGGGAGTGCTATGCTGGTCTTTATCCCCGGCTCGGTCCAGTAACAGCTTCGGGCGGTGGCTTCCTTTTGACCAGGAAGTTATTGGCTCTGTCATCGCTTCTCTCGTGCTATTGAGAGCTTGTACCGTAGTTTCAGCTTTTTTGTTGCTTCTGTGTATGTAACTACGAAGAGTCTGTAATATTTCTTTGTAGCCACATATTTTTATATGTAGAAGCTTTCTTGTTTCCTTTGCTTTTGTCTCCAGAATAAAGAGGGAATCTTCATAATTGATTTTTCTAACCAGAGGTAATATGGACGTGGTTGGCTTGATAATCCAGAGGTAATATAGATGTGAACTATTTTCTAGACCACCGAGATAATCATAGAACTGATGCGAGAAGAACGACTACTCAGAGGTAATATGGACATGGCAGTCGCATCTTCCAGGTGTAGAGGAGAAATCTGACCGCCGGGATAATCATAGAACAGATGCGAGAAGAACGACTAGTCAGAGGTAATGTGGACATGGTAGTCGCATCTTCCAGGCATAGAGGAGCAATATAGAGGTAATATGGACGTAAAGTGCTTTACCTACTTGAGAGAATATATATGAGGGAAAGCGAAAGATCCCCTTACCATAACTCATGGGCACCCTTTTCAAGGAATGCAGGTGCCTATGTTGGTTCTGTCTTCAGACGTAATTATTCTTTAGGAACTTGCCTTTGATGGGCATCATTAGCAAGTCCCCATTAGGCTTAGCTAGCCTATAAGCACCGTTGGAGTACACCATTTCTATAACGAACGGTCTTCCCTACTTGGGCTCGAACTTCCCAGCCATCTTGTAGTTCATCACCATCGGTCTTCGTACTGCCAAAACGAGGTCGTCCAACTGGTAGGATCTTTCACGGACCTTTTTGTTAAAGGCCCCAGAGATGTGAGATTGGTAAAGCTCAATTCTTTACTGTGCGAGCAAGCACTTTTCATCCAACTCTTCTAGCTCTTGTAACCGCCTGCACTGATTCTCTTCGACGGTTAACTGATTAGTAATCATGTTAGCAGACAACATCTTCTTAAGGACTTGACCCATACTGGTATCGGAGTCCAAAGTTGAGGAATCAGAAGAGTGTGAGTGCCTCATGACTTCTTCTGAATCTTCTGAGGTGGTCGTAGGTATAATATACCCCAGCCCTCGACGAGTACATTGGTAATAGTTTTCAGCTTTTCCCTTTAGAGTGTGAATTCATATGGGAAGACGTTGATATTTACCATAATTGAGTCCTTTGTTGCTATTTAGGTTGTAGCACATCTTCTGGATAAGGTTCTTGGCCTGGGCCGTGTAACGGTAGAAATGTATTTTTTCGCTGTTGAGATCTGGGTCTTCAGTAGTTATTCGCTGCGGATGCTCCAATCGACCGAATATGATGGGTTACTCTTATTTTTTCCTGGCTGGAACTACGAAGTAGGCATCTCGGACAGGGACAACTCAACTCACATGGTTGACAGTTGTCACTTGCGTCTGTAATTTACACAAAGAATTGTCCAGGAAATGCTTGGTGTTCTAGCATATGCCAGAGTAGTTCGAGGACAACATTCTTTTGATGAAGGAGGATATCTTGTCCCGAGGGATTACGTCGTCAAAAGAGTGGGTCTCTGTATCGACATAGACGTAATCTTCTAGCTCTTCGTCAGTGAGGGCTAGAGCTACCACCGGAGGAGAAGGAGGACGCCTTCCTTTCAGCTTGACCGTCAAGGAAGTGGTGGTCAGATGCTCACGCGCCTTCATGGTCGGCCTTGGGGACCTCCGGGGTAGCCTCATTTGTATAGTCTCTTGACCATCTCCCATCGTTACTGGAGACGAAAGTGGGGCTTCGCCTCGAAGCTTAACAACAAGAGACGCTGACACCTTGGAAGGCCTCCATTTCAGTCGAACCTTTAAAGGTTCTTCGGCCACTGCTGCACTTTCTTAAGTTGTCTCTGCCTCGCCGTCAGCATCATTACTGTCGTCATCGCAGTGGACTGACTTGTACAAATTAGCATCTGTACAGTAGGCTTCAAGTTCAGCTAACTCTATTTTGATAGTCTCGTCGGTGGCCACATATTTTATATACTAATGTAGGGTGGAAGGGACAATCATGTACTCATGGATCCATGGTCGCCCCAGCAGCATGTTGTAATTTATATCTACATCAATGACATAACAAGTTACTTTAGTATATAGGTCGTCGATCTGATATTTCAGGCAAATTTTGCCTAAGGGCTCGCTCTTTTCCGCATTGAAGCCACTAATTTTTGTGTTAGAGGCTATCAACCGATGCATCGAAACCCCTAAAGTTTGAAGCAGGATTCTTGGGATAATGCTCAAAGAGGAACCTGGGTCGAAGTGAACGCGATCGACCCTAATGGCGTCGACATAACCTGTATAGTAAATGGGGCAGTTGTGTCGGTTATTCTTTAGCAACATGTCTTGTTGACTAAAAGTGATACTGGGAATCACTTCGACCACGCTGTGGCAATGTGACAAGCTACGGGATCCACTTTCGGTGGCTGAACCTGGGTGAGGAAGGACTCGACGTTCTGTAAAGCCTCACTGAGCGCATCTCGGGTCTCTTTAGAGAGACGAAGAAGCTCGAAAAGTGACAATCTAGCCGGAGTATTAGCCAGCTGCGCTAGAATATCGATGTTATAGGGCTTGATAGGCCCAATTGCCGGATCCTTTCTGAAAGGTTTGTTAAAGCAAACCTCCTTCTGTTTTTGCTTGTCCACGGTAGGAGCCCGGGATGGACCCGCCTCTGGTGCCTCAGGGATCTGAAGTGGACCTGCTCCTAATATATCTGGGATAGGGAGAGTATTTGGTGGAGACTCCTTCTGCTCTGGAGCCTGGCTTTTCTCTTGCCTCTGTGCCAAACGGGTGGTCACTAAAGCATCGTCGGTCGACGTCGAGACCATGTAGCATGCCTTATTTTTCTTCCTTTTGGCAGAAATGGTCGTAGATGTCATCATGGTGGGAACCAAGTTATGGTGTATCCATATGACTTCGCCTTAAGGCATGAAGAACGGGACGAGCCCTTGAGCGTTGTCCTATGCTGGCGGAAGGTTGACTACCTCCATCGTCGCCTTTGGAATAGAGATGATGCCATCTTGTACCTTTATGCCTGGAAAACTCCCAAACTAGAGAGTAACTATGTTGGTTGTGATGGTCTTCTCTTCGTAATCCAATGACATGATGTTGGCCTTAATGAGGCGCTAAATTTGCCCCTTCAACACATAGCAGTCCTGTATTGAGTGATGGACGTACTGGTGATAATGGCAGTAATTGGGATGATCCACCTTTCCAACTTCATCAGGACGCATGGTTGGTAGGATAGACAGTTTGCCCCTCTTTGTAAGAATCTCGAAGAGCTCCAGCGTGTCTTCCTCATTGAAGGAGTATGTCTCCCTCGACCTCTGCGCTTCCGCAGTCTTACGGTTCGCAGCTGCTGAACCTTTGGAGATGTTGACGATCATGGCTTGCTTGCCTTTTTAGACTTTGGGGTTGTCGTTGTACGAGTGTCTCCCCTTGTCTTCGAGCACAGGAAAGTGTAGCCCCAGGAGCTGTGCGTCCTGAGCTTTCCATTGTACGACATCCGCCTCTATAAGAAAAGGCGTCCACTCCGTGCAGGGAGCACTGTGCTACAATTTTATAGCGGGCAGCATGTTCTTGCGGCAGTAGTCCATAAGAATGGGCTCGGACATGCCTGGTGGTAATTTGAGGGCTGCCTGACGGAAGCGCTTGATGTATGCACGGACAGGCTCTTTCTCCCTCTGGACAATTTCCATGAGGGTTGACATGGTCATGTCCATGTCGCCTTCATAGAATTGGTCCACAAATCGAGTCTTCAGGTCTTCAAATGATGAGATACATTCTTCCGGAATATTGCAGAACCACTCATAGGCTACCCCCTGTAGGGCTCCTATGAATATGTTGGACATGAGGGCATCATCCTTTTGTAGGTGCCCCGTTACTGAGGTAAAGTACCTCAAGTATTGTCGGGGAGACCCCATCTCCTTCATAAGGTATAAGTGTCTACAGATTGTATTTGGGAGGATAGACGATGTTTTCCCACTCGACAAGGTATGGCTACCGAATTTCTATATTTCAGAGCGTTGCTTGCTTCTCATTGGCATCATGACGAGCATACATCTCCTTGATGGCCAACTGTATCTTGGCCGACATTGCGGAGCCTGTAGCCAATGGAGTAGACGACGATGGTCCTTCCTAGTTGGCAGTAGGTAACCTGCTGGATTCGTCATTGGTTAGAGGATTACGCATAGGTATAGAGACAGCAGGGGCCATACAACTCTTGAGGTCGATTATGACCGAAGACAGGGTCTTTATGGTGTCCGTCACCGTATCTAACTTCGTCTCGATGACTTCGATACGTTTGAGAGCTTCGTTGTTGTCTTCTACATTGTCGTCGGTCATGAAGACAGACTGAGTGTGAGGGTTACTCAAGGGAGTCATAGATCCTTCACTTTCTGCCTCAGTCGCCTGAGTCTCGCTGCCCTGAGGATATACCGTAAGATTGTAATCTTCTTCAGACTCAGTATGGTTGCTACCCCCGGTCTGGTGACTGGCTGCGCCAATGGAGACATTCGTGTCGTATTGTGCCTCGTCAGATTGGAACACATGGTTGTTGAATGGTAGGAGGCCAGCTACCCCCAGCTTCTGATAAGGCACCCAATACAGATTTGGAACGAGTGCCTTGGAACACACTTGCATCGGGTACCTTAGCTTTGCTTTTTCCAGACCTCCTCTTCAATTTAGCAACCGATATGGAAGAAGTCTGGAAGGGCTCCTTGAAAGTTCTGGAACCCTGCACCGCGTAGCATGTGGCGATGCGGGGCTCGTCTTCTCTATTTCTTACCGACCCCTTGTTAGGCCTCTAGCGAGAGTCGGCCTGGAGTAGAGTCTCTGGAAGATGGAGTGCCTGCTTGGCGATGGCGCAGCCGTCTGTTGACAACGGCTGTTGCTGGTAATCTAGGTACAAGAGTGCCTTGATTTAGGCATGTCTTGCACTACAGATTCTTCTTCCGCTTGGGAGAGGGTTGGATCCTCTGTCGTAGCACCCTTATTGTACATGCAGGGAAGTTGCATGTAAGCACGATCAACGCTGGTACAGCAAGGAAGCCTCCTGTCGCTCATGCGGGAATGCTGCTCGTATGGCTTCCCCTTCGTGGGATGTACCCCATGGCTTGGCTTACGCATAGGAGTGCCCCAGTGGAAGGGAGATTCGACTGGTTGAGGCATCGGAGCGCGAGAGCCAGTCTTGTATAGCTTTCCATTGGCTGCGTGTGTTACTGTCAACACGGGCCTCTAGTCTGCCATTGGTGTTACATGCTTGTTGTACGAAGAACGAGCCACCTGGAATCTCTTCCTACTATCCCCAGCGGGTGAGTAGTATTCAGAGTCAGCCGAAGGTTTACCTAAAGGGAAAGTGATTCTGTCAAAGACAGATATCTTTGCCGGTAATACTCCCATCGTGTAGGGTTGGACCGGTGTACGCTTCCTTTGGCATTGTTCCTTCGTCAGATCAACCATGGAACTGCCATCTTCTTCGCCATGCATTCCCGGGACGGGAATCAGACGATGGGATAAGGCTGTAGCAGCCGTGATTTTCTCTGTGGCCTTGACGTTGAGGGGCTCCTGAGATACAGTTCCCGTCATCGTGCTGCTGGCTGCAACCTCCTTAGGCCTCCAGATATGTCGAGTCTTCTTGGATTATACAAACTGCTTCAAAGTCTTCGACTTTTCATCAGAGAGAAGATCTTTAAAAGGCTGCTGGTTGTAGCGTATGACCATCATGTCTTGAGAAGCTCCCAGCAAATTGTCATCAGATTACGTCATCGTTTTCTCGTTGGAGGAAAAGGTAGTCCCCAGCAGAGTCGCCATTATGTTCGACGTAACAAAAGGTTGAATAAACTTTTTTGCTTTATTGAACATATAAGGTATCTGTGTACAAAGAAGGAAGTCCTAAACAGGATATTCTAAATACAGGGAGAAGAGGTTTCTGGAAAAGTGTGATGATGGAGATCGAGCACTACAGCGGCTTCTTTACTCCGTTGATGATCTGACGACGAATCAACCTTGCTATGGCTCTCTGGCGCCTTTAATGGGACTATAGGGTCACCGATCAAGAGGCTGTCTGGATGAGAAGATCCCTTGAAGATGGTTGGTTGGTTGGTTCTTTGGTTAATAGGTAGATAAGGGTGGTCGACTCTTCGTAGATGGAGATCGCTGCTCCTTTGAAGATTGTCGATTGTCTATGTTCCTTCTGTCTTTTTGATGCTTTGGTGGCAGAATAACTCCTTCAATTTGTGAGAACCGAGCACATATGCGATGTGCATTAAGGTTCCTGAGATATGAAAGAATCGGCCGTCTTTGCACGGTACGGGCTTCTGCGGCACTAATACGTAGCGGACATCAAGATTCCCCTCAAACGAGATCTCTGGTGTTTATAAACAAAATCGAAGTAGGTGACATGTGGCGCATGTCGATTTGCTTGTTCGGATACAGCCGAGTAAATCTTGGTATTTCAACCTAGATTTGGAGTCTAATTGATCCTCATCTAAGATTTAAATCAATATGATATGATATCAATCATGATTTAATCCTAATCTTCTCTACAAGAGGCGGTTTAAACAAACCAATTGGGGTAGACCCATGCTTCCTGCGCCTCTGGTGAGGACTAAGTGCTGCTGTGCTTCTGAGGCGACAAGTAGACCGTGCTTCTGGAGACGATGAAACCTCTGTACTTGCAGGCGACGAGTGGACTTGGCTTCGAATGATGACGAGACTTCTGTACGAATACAGCAACTTAAGAAGCTGTATTTCAGGCTACCAGAGTCACTATGCTCTAGACGACAAGTAGGCTTATGCTTCAGGTTGGCAAGGTGACTGTGCTTTTAGAGCGATAGGTTGACTTGCATTGGTTACGATGGGAGTTCCCAAGTCTCTTGTAGAGAAGTGAGTTAAGCTTCTGATCCAGAGTAGATGACTGCACCGTAGGAATGGAGACGGTGTGAGCATATCACCATCCTGCGCCTCATGTGAACACAGATAAGTAGCTACGTTTCTGAACAGTGAAGGCGTTGGCTGCAAAGGAAAGGGTATGACACCCTTGCACGTTTGGAGATTGGCACATGCATATAGATGCACCTTTGGAGTGAAGACACCGGCTTCTGGAATAAAAGAAGGAGAGGAGGGCCTACCACCATCTTGTTTCTTAGGTGGGCGCATGCAGGTGGCTGTGCCTCTGGCTCGAAGGCACTGGCTTCTTCAAGGAGCTGGGTTGTTGATATGCTTCTGAGAGGCTGCGCCCACAAGAATATTAGAACATGCTTCGGTGGAGGTTAATCCTCCAGCGTGTGTATCGAGAAGAAGGAAGGCTGCGCTTAAATAAAGACGGCATCCCTTGTAAATCCCTCTAGGCTTCTGTCGAATATATACTAGATCATTTGTAGAAGAACAGAATTAGTCCCTTATATATGGTCTTGATGTGTCTGTACTAGACTTTGGTAGACATGAGAATGAAGGGACTTCTCTCCATATCTTCTGTTTTTTCTTTTTAGCAATGAGCCTGAGTCTTTTACATCTTCTGTGCTTTGGCAAAGGGATGTCTTCAGTTGAGATTTTTCATGCTTCTACACCTACGTCCGTAATGTTACAAGAAACGTCAGAGGACATTAATATAGGGGTACGTCCATATTGCTTAGTGAACGTCAGAGGGCATCAATGAGCTGCGTCTCCGGCGGAGCATACAGGATAATCAAGGAAGTGCAAAAGTGGCCGATACGTCAACATATTCTTCTCCCTGCCCATTGCCTAGTATCGTCATATCCATGACTCATATGAACCTCTAATAACTGCCAAGTCTACTAATCATGCAATCTAATGGCAGTTACTCCTAACTGTCGTACGTCTCATATGTATCTGTGAAACCCGTAAATTTTAATTAATTAATTCAGTATTATTTATAATTATTTATAATTAATATTTCTGAAAATTTTAGTGTTTGGTCAAAACTCGTAAAATTTTATTTTTATTTAATTATATAAAATTGTTTGCTAAATTAATTATTATTTTGATGAAAACCCATATTTTAGAAAAAATATTTAATCCTAGAATTTTGATCGTTGGGCCTAACCCGTCCCGAACCCATCTTGAATCCATTTCGGGAAACTCAATTTAGGTTTTTCCGAAACAAATCTTTTGGGTATTTATTATAAGGAAAATATTATAATTTTCCTTTAAAACAAAATTTGAATTAAAACTTTCATTCCATTTACTTCATTCAGCCAAAACAATTTCTTTTACTAAGCTATCATATTAAATCTATTTTTCTCTTTCAATGCTTATTAACCATCAGTAAAGGAAGAGTTGTTCTTTTTTTCCAAACGGCCAAATGGCCGAGCCTTTTCTTTTTCGAAACTTCTCGAGCTTCCTCGGCTTCCAAACCGTCGATGACTCATTGGCTCCCGTAACCCCCACATTATTCTCCTATATAAACACCCATCTCATCCTCCATCCTCATCTATTCTTCCCAAACCCTTGTTTCCCGAACCCTAACCCCCAAATCCGGTGAACCCCATCTGATCTGCACCCTTTCGGCAATTTTCTGGCTGCCGATCCTCTCCGCGGTCCCGAGCGCCACCCCCAGGCCGATTCCGCCGCCGCCTCCTCTGTCCGACGCGCCACCCACGGCCACCCGATCCCGCACGGCCTCCTCTCGGCCGATTGAGCCATTCTGTCGCCGTTGTTTCCGCGGCCACAGGCCGACCCCTCGCGGCAGCCTCTCGCTGTTGCTATTTCTGTTCGCAGTCGCCCCGTGAGCCCCGATCCGGCCGCCCCATGCCGATCCGTTGTCCGTGGTTTTTTGTGGACGATCCTGCTATCCTATTTCTATTCCCGAGATTATCCCGCGGCTCCCCGACCAACGGATATTGGGTAAATTCTGATAATCTCTCTAGTTCATCCCTCCCGAGTCGATGATGATTTTGGTTCTCCGATCCCGTTGCGGGATTCGGTTTAGATGAGTTCGATTTCGAAAAAATTTCGAAGTCCTCTTTGGTTGTGCTGTGGTTGGAGAAATTAAGTTCTGTTGGTTAGTTTCGAAATTTTCGAAAGTATTATGTTTCTGTGGTTTTTTGTTTCCTGTGGCTTCTCGGAAAATTTCTAGCTATGTTCGAAAATATTCTGGAGATTGGTTGTAACACCCAGTTTTCTAGATGAGGGTAATTTTGAAATTTTGTAATTATAATTATTATTTATTGATATTTATTTTATATTATTATTTTTAGTGATTTTTAATTTTTTTTGAACTATTTAAAAACTGCTCTAAGTAATGACTTGTGATTTTGATGTGCAGCTAGTGAAACCGTAGAGACTATCTGTCCTAGAGCCTAGCCATGTCATTAGGATGATCTAATTATCATTTTCAGCCTAAGGGTAATTTGGTCATTTTGGACTTATTTGAATTATTTGGTAATTTATTAAATTGGTGAATTCTTAGTTTGGGCTTTGACAAGTTTGAGACTTGTAGACTAGCCTAGAACCTAACCCTAGCTATGGTAACCCTAGCCTAACTTGAGTTAACCCACTTTAGTCATTAGAGATTGGTTTTAGAATGAGGGGATTAGGTTTAGTGAAATTAAGTCATGATTTATGGTTTAATGCAATGACTTGTGATTTAATGACTTGTGAATTGAACCATAGGCCCATGACTTAAGCCCAAACCCCAACAAGCCCACCCATGGTAGTCAACCTAGGGTTTCACACCCCTATTTAATGTCTCTTCCATTTGTTCTTGCCTCTTTTATTAATTTCTCCAAGTTTTGAAGAAAGAGGTTTGTCCATTTTTCCCCAACCCATAGATTATTCATTTTAATTCATTTTCCATTCTAGTCTTTTGCATTAGTTCCTAATCCAACTCTATTTCATGTTCATGGTGAGAAATCTCAGGTTTGGACCAATTTGGAGCACTTGGCCATCAAGAAGAAACCCTCCTTTTTGAAGCTTTTTCATGCAAATTGAACATATAGGTAAATTCTTATTCCCTCCACCAAATTTTATTTTCTTTGCATGGATAGGAAGCCCTAGGTGTCCCCTAGCTGTAGGTATTGGTTTCGTGTTGAGTCGTGTCCATTTTGTGTCCGTAACGGACACGAATCAGTGTTAGGGTGCATGTGTTTGATGAAATGTCTGTGAGGATTTTATTTCTGATTTTTGTGGAACAAATTGCATGGAATGACAGATCTATATATGTATTTTATATTTTATGAAGACTGATCATGGATTCGAGTCGTGTCCGTGTCCAAATCGGATACGAACTCGCTGCACGACGCACGTACACAGTCCCCTGCTCACGCACCCCTCGTGCTCGCTGCACACGCCACGTGGATAGCTGTAATTTGGCGTGAGGAAGGGGGTAGTGACTGCCAGTGCACCTCTCGAGTTTGACACAAGATCGTGTCGTATCGAGGGAGCACGGACACGCGCATTGGGATTGAACTGCGCAGTAGCGGTCGGGAAATCGCGTCTGATACGCCCTTATCACTTGGACACGACACGTCCCCGACCCAATTCAGGATGATGAAATCCTAGACCTATCCCTGGCAAACACGTGGAGATAAGCACATGGCCAATGGCGCACAATGTCGTGTCCACGACCTCATGTTCTGCCTGCACGACACTGCTTCACTGTGTTCAGTTTCAATTATTTTTCCAGTGTTAATTTCCAGTTTTAATTATTTGATTCATGATTAAATTGCTATTTAAATTCCTAGACATGTTGTTAATCTCTGTTAAGTTGGATTTACATAGTAGATTAGGTTGTTTGTAATGAGAAAAGGGATTTCGAACAATGCTTTGGACTGGACTGATACTCAGTTCAGTCCCCTGAATGTTGAGGACTTTAAATTACTGTTTAAACCCGATTTTAAATGATTAATTTCATATGGATCTATGTACATGTATATTAGACTATTGTTAAGTTGATTTATTGGTTAGTGTTGGGTTTTTAGATCTAAATTTGGATTTGGGTTGATGAATGATATAGGTAGGACTGTTTATAACTGTCCTTGATTTCCTTTCTTTTTAAACTGATTTTGTAAGTTCATTCCTTGTTTAAAATTTCTGAACATTTTACTATTTTTTCCTTGTGTTAAGTTCATGTTAATTTGGTTCATTGAGGTTACACTGTTGATGTAGGAGCATGGTTTTCGAAATGGGTTTGGGAAGTGGTACTGTCATTTCGATTTCACATATGTAAACTGTCAAAATTGGTTTCCCTATTAAACTACCATTTTGAGTTCCTAAAACTGAGAATGGGATTTGGAACTTAGTTGAATGCTAGATTGAAATTCAAAATTAGGATTTGATCTGGGATTTGGTTTCATGACTGATTTGAAACACACATAACTTATTTTCCTGTCATAAGTACACACTGCTACCACATGACGCCCTCTAAACACTGAAAACCTGAGAACACACAAGTCCTCCTCACACACACATTGGCTCACTAATACACACACACTTTAATTCCTATTAAACCTGAAATGTGTAAAATTGAGATTGGTTGAATAGCTCTAAGATTGCATTGAATGTTTACTGAGATTTCAGTGATACTGAAATGTTAAATCCATTTGTTTTGTGTTAACCCACTGTTTTGTTGAATTAGTTCATACACACTACTCTATGTAAACTGGAAATAAATGTGAACAAATAACTGAGGTATAGCAATACATGAGAACTGGAATTTATATAAAGCTGAAGTTTGATGTTAAGCTGCATGTTAACCTGGTAGTGTGATTGTTGTTTTGGTTTGAGAGCTATAGGTGGGGTTGATGCATTAGAAGGGAATTCGAATGTGTGTTGATTTATTTATATTGAACTGTCATTGAATCGTGAAATTCATTTCCATTCATGCCCCCAACTCAGTCCCTTAAACACTCCATTCAAATACCCCTTGACTGTCCATAAAGTTCAGCCATTTGCAAGCCTATTTGACTGTCCATATGTAGTCCAATACAGCCCTACATTCAACCCTTCATTCCAGTCCCCCTTTGTTCCCTAAAACCTGCCATATGCTGTCCTAAACCAGCTTATTACCTGCCCTTGAACCACCCATTAGACAGTCCCTACACCTGTCCTTATTAGTCATATATTAGCCTTTCAAACATGCCCCATTGACAGCCTACCAACAGTCCCCAGAACCTGGCCTTAACTGTCCTTAACTGGTCCAAATGGACAGCCCCTTAGAGCCCAACTATTGGCCACCTTAAACCCACTCCATATCAGCCTACACACAGCCCCTCACATATTGGCATGAACCTGAGAGTTCTCTGTTGCACACTGTAAAGCAAGGACACAAATTCACACACATCACTGATTTTCCTTTCTCTTTACTGTTACACATGTACTCTATGAATGCATACCTGAGCCTTGACACTCTAGTTCCCTGTCCCATATACATAATATACTCACTCACACATTGAGACTAAAACCCCCTCTCTATGCGCTTTTTTTGCCCTATCCCTCTATATATATATATGTTGATAGATACTAGCATGTACATGCAATATATGAATGCTATGTAATGTAATGAATGATATGCAATAGGATGATAAAATGCATGGTTATATGAATATATGTAATGTAGGAGTACAAGTTG